>PVJA010024030.1:0-11203 GCA_004027025.1 Myocastor coypus | reverse complement strand
GTGCGAAGACTGAAGCTTTTCCGACGAAGTGAAGTGTTGACTCCTCCTTCAGCCCTTTAAAAAGTCTTTTTGTGCTCAGTCATTCTGACGTGGACTCATTGCGCCCTAAGGTGAAACCAATCATACCCCAGGACGGGCCCTTGATTCCGTTCTAGGGAGAAATCCAATCATATCCTAGGCAGGCCCGGTGATGCTCCAGGAAAGAACCAATTGTACCCCAGAGTGGGGCTCCCATCAACAGGGAACCAGGCTGCTGAGTCATTCAGCCAAGTTGACACATTGTATCAACCACTACAACAGCCCAAGAGAACCAGCAGCTTCCAAGAGCTCCCCAGCAGCTTCTCCAATCAGCTTTCTGGACAGCCTCCCAACAGCTGCCCTAGTTCTGCCTCTCGTGCTGCTGGCAACAATCCTCAGCTGGGCTTCCAGTGCCCAGCACCAAGCTAATTCACTTCAGCTGAGTGTAATAAGTTCACCACCAGCTGGTAGTCCATCACAAAATATTCTAGATTAACAAGGGACTCAGTTATATACTGCATACTTTATGGAAGCCAAAATTTTTACCTTTAAAGTTTAAGAAGTAAGACACATGATATAATTTTCCTACATAAATCATACCTATTAATACAGAACTCTATTATCTAGCCAGATGCAGTGGAGTACACCAGTGATCCCAGCTACTCAAGAAACTGAAGCAGGAGGATCACAAGTTCAAGACTGTCCAGGGTTGAAGTGGATACTGAGACTCTGCCTAAAAAAAGAAAAAGAAAAAACTGAAAGTGAAAGTAGCCAGGTGTTAGAACCCGGGCCTACAAAAATAAAAATAAAAAATAAAAAAAAACTTCTTATTGTAATATCCTTCTGTGATAACTTTCTATAAAAGCAAAAACTGGGAAATTTGTTAACAGAGTAATAAAAAGTTATCCTTTATCTACGTGAAACTTAGTTTTGTACTTTTCACATAGAAAAACAGAACTTTCTGCACTCTATAGAATGATTGTGAGGACAACATGCAATATGTCAACTTTCAAAGAAAAGAAGGGGGAAAAGAAAAAAAAAAAGTAATGTGGATTTAGAAAGGTTAATGTTTAATTGTTTGATCAATCATATATACCTGTATGTATTAATCTAAACTGATCTGATGATGAAAATATGTAATATAACCATTGTTAAATTTAAACAATAAGGGCCCGGCGGGATGGCTCAGTGGTCTAAAGCGCCTGCTTGGGGAAGCTTGGGCGGCTTCAGGGACCGCGGTTCGATCCCCGGCACCACATGCTGCGCCAGCCCTGACCTCGGGGCGAGCTGAGCCGGCCATAAAAATGAGTGAATAAACAAACAAAAGTTCTGAAACAAGAATAAAAATAATAAATTGAAAAAAAAATTTAAACAATAAAAAAATTGAAAACAAAAAAACAAAAAAACAGAACTTTAGGGGAGCTGAGGAGATAGCTCCAAGGCACAAGTGCCTGCTGGGCAAGTGCAAGGTTGTGAGTTTGAACCCCAGTCCCGCAAAAAAAAAAAAAGAAAAGAAAAATAGAACTTTATTCATATTTTGCAAAAAATAGAAAACATTCAATATTCTATTAGAAAGACTGTACACAGTAATACACACCTATAATCCCAATATTCAGGAGGCAGAGACAGCACGATTTCCAGTTTAGCCAAGGCAAGCCAAGGCCACATAGCAAAACTTTGTTTCAAAAGACAAAATAGCCAAAAAAAAAAAAAAAAAGGCTATCTCCTTCTACTAGGAAAGATTATTTCCTTAAACCTCATAATTTGTGCACATGTCCAAGTACTAATATTGATAGTATTCAACACAAACATGAGTTTTGCATAGCAAGAATTAATGCATCTCTAAATTTGAGGTCAGAATTTCACTCTGTACACAAGAGACCATGCAGAATGAAAGAGCTTACTGAATGAACTTGCGAGAGGCTAGAGGGCAAGAGCTTCCATCTGTTTTTTCTGTTTTGGTTTTTTTTTTTTTTTAACTTCTAAAACTGCTAGAACTTCTGTACCACAGTATGATCAAACAATTACCTTACAGTTAACATTTTCCTACCAATGAATAAATTATATAATATTTCAGTCATTCCATTGCTTATAAGAAAATTAAGATGAATTTTTTTTTTTTTTTTATGGTGGGACTGGGGTTTGAACTCACGATGTTACACTTGCCCAGCCCCTTAAGATGAGATATTTAGCAACAAAAGTGGTCATCAAATCCCACCAAGACCACCATGTTTAGCCAGGCAATATGGTTCATGCCTCCAATCCCAGCACCAAAGAGCTTGTGTGCTCTGAGTTACACAGTGAGTCCAAGACCAGGCTGAAATAGTGAGACCTTGCCTCAAGAAAACACAAGTAAATAAATAAACAAATAGAAAGATAGACTAACGTATTTGGACTGGGGGTATGGGTCAAACCTGAAACCCTTTTCTAGAAAGCAGGAAATCGTGAGTTCAATCTCCATTACATGGAAAAAGAGACTTAAACATTTAACTACTCACTTGCCAGAGGCAGTGCAGATCACAAATATTACCTCAACCCTTTCTTTCTCATTTTTGACATTCAGCTACCATGAAAAAAAAAATTTCCAAACTATGTAGACACTTCATTCTTTTTATTCCTTCTGCCTTTAGCAAGAAGGAATTTAACCTTCCCTCCCAGGGACTAAACACGTTAAGCAATATAGTATACAAGAAGATGGTATTTGAAAGTAATATTGTTTGATGAGTCTTGGACCCGGGTCTATACAAATAAATTCCATATACCTCAGAAAACCCAGTACAGGATGAAAGTCAGTCATGCGTCCCCCTTGATCTTCCAGCATGTCACAGTGGATCTAGAAAGGATCTAAGAACTAATGATGGCAGCTCTCCACTGTCATAAGACACCCCCATTTTAATGACTAGGCAAGAAACAGAACTCCCTTGAGATTCCTCTCTAACATAAGGCTCTGATACTTCCACCATGTGTATTAGGAAACAGGGGCCACGCGTTTCACTGGAGAGACAAGCGCATTTGAAGCTTTAGCCACTGATTCCTTGAGAGGAAAACAGTGTTAATACCAAGGCTGGGTTCCAGCTGTCCATTCACCCCACTGAGTGGATCAGCTCACTCTGGACAGCAGTCAGAGACACCGGACAGCTCTGCAGGGAGCTCATGATCCCCTAACGTGTTCCCTGAGCAGACAGAACACGCCCTCTGTCGCCAGCAGGAACGCTTGCAGGCTGACGATCCAACTGCGGAGAGCTGTCTGGAGATGACGCAAAGGCGGCTGACTTCTCAGTTCGCTGATTCCTTTGCTGGTGTCTTATTACAATTCATGAATCTTTATTTCTGTGGCAATATGATTCCATACAAGCTTACAGGAGTCATTTTACGACTTAAAAATATTGCACGGTAGTCACTATGGTATTGCTAATGTTCACCCCCTTTGCTGACAACTACAGTTCTCACATGCTGAAGACCCTGAGCATGAAACAATTTTGGCTATTCTGGAAATGAGGGGCTCTGTTTCTTTATGGTAACATTTCTTTAAGTGTAGAGCTGTCTGCTAGCCAGAAAACTTAAAGTGTGGATTGTGGGCAAGCTCTTCAACATGCCAGGCACTTAGAAACTGCCTGGGAAAGATGAAGCCGTGGCCAGACAGGGGCTGCAGCAGGCCCCTCGGACCTGCACTTGGAATCACTTCAGAGCCTCGGCTCCGATTCCAGACTTAATAGAGTCATAATCTGCTTTTTACCATGACCTCCCTAGGATTCAACTGCAGATTAGTTTGAAAAGCACACCTAGGGGCACTTTTAACATCATATTCTACGAGATGATCCCTATTATAAGCGTTGCTCTGTTACTTGTCTGAAACACGAAGAATTTACACTTATTTCTTGTAAAAAGCAAAGCATTACTGTGAGACCAAAATCCTCTATTAGTGATTTTTACTCCACCTTGTGCAAACCCAGGACGCTGGTCCGCAAAGCTGTGGAGGACTGCCATCTAGCGGTAGTTTCTCTTATACACATGCAAAACAGATCTGTATCATCTATCTATCTATCTATCTATCTATCTATCTGTCTATCTGTCATCTATTTATCTATCTATCTGTCATCTATCTATCTGTATTTATATTTATATTTGCTTCAAATAGCACTACTGAGTTTGGTGTTAGCATAATCCCTCTTTTGAAGTCTGGAGTTTCCTTTTCAATGTCTTGTATTAATACTACTGAAATTTTCAAATTAAAATAATGAGCCGCTCACACATGATAAACACTCTACAGACATCAGGTTTACAAAATAAATCCTTTTCAAATACATGTAACTTAAAGGCAACTTTAGGGGGCTTCCGCATTAGCTCAGTGGTTTAGGCGCTTTTGCTGGCAATCCAGTCAGGCATAGGAATGTCGGTTTGATCCACCCTTAAGGCAGGCGCGGGCACAGGCACCAGGCAACGGGGTGGAGAGAGAGGACAGGCATCCTTCTTAAGAGCAACTTTATTTTCTTCTCAAGTTCTGTAATTTTCATAACTTATTATTTACAACTATTTAATCTAAGTTTTAGATTCTATCCTAAAGAAATAATCAGAAACACAGATATAGATTCATGTACAAAGATGTTCACGTCAACAAATCTTAATTTTATAGCTTCATAATAGTCCCCAAAATTCGTGCATCACAATTTATTCTTCTCTATCACTCAGGTAGAACACTTTTCATTTCTCCATACTGCAAATAAATATCTTTACATATATGTAGAAAGAAGGGAAGGCAGAGAGACTGAGGAAAATACGTCTTTCCTTTATTCTTTTTTCATTTTATTTTATTTTTTTTTTATTTTAAAGAGAATAAAAATGATACAGAATTTCAAAACAAGATGATCAGCAATGGTTGTTATATTGTATATTGTTATCTTCAAAATAGTTATTCAGATTACCAGATATTGTGGTACAAAACTGATCAATTAGGCATCGGTTGTTCCTCTCAATAAACCAATACATATGGGTAGTACAATTATCTTAGTTATTTGTGTGTGCATATATATTTCCCCTTTCTTCTTTCTTTCCTCCTTTCCCTCAGCCCCCAAACTGTTCTCTCCTTTTGAGCATTTTATCTCCCTTTCACAGTACCTATTGTAACTTTCGAACTTTATTTATTCTTTCGGTTCTTAACTATAAACAAAGACAAACTCAAGGGTTTTATAGGCAAATGGATGTAACTAGAGGCCATACTCATAAGTGATATAAATCTGACCACATGTAAAGCATTGGATCATGTGATCTTTCTTCGATATTTTGGGTCATTACTGAACATATTCATCTAGCTTATGAAGCAGCACCCAAGACCATTTTCGCAATTCCTCACTGCCACCCTCCCTTATAAGAGTACTACCTCATTCTCAGTGGCCCCAAGCAGTGTAGGAGAATGTAGCCTGTACAGTAGTCACCTGTCTGGCATCAGGTTCTATCCTGTGACTACTTTTAAATAGCTTTATTCAAATGCTATTGACACACTGTACAGTTCTCTCCTTTAAAGCACATAACGCAATACCTCTTAGTGTCTGCAGATCTGTAGAACCATTACTTTCCTCTAAATTTAGCATATACCCACCATCCCACAAAGAGGCACTGTGCCCACAGGCATGGAATCTTTGTTCCACCTGCCAGCCTCCAATATGGCTAATTTTACCTAATTGACTGCTTCGTGGTCTCACGTTTTCTTGGAGATAGTTCAGTGGCTTCACGTAATTATTTAAAACCCATAAAATAGAATTATTCCCTTTTACCCTGTTATTTGTTTCAAGTTGTGAAATGTTCTGCTTATTAACCAGAGGAAAGTAAAACATATCAGAATGGCCTCTTTTCTATAAAGATATTTCTAAAATGTAAGGCACAATTTAAGAGCTAGAAGAAAAATGTCACATACACACACTTATCTATTCTTTGCAATAACAACCAGGGAGAGTTGTTATTTGTAGGGGAGGAAAATACCTTTTCTCGTGCATCCAGGCTCACAGCTGAAGTTCCAGCAGATTCACAGGAAAAGAGCAGGCAGGTTTATGAAACAGCTGTTTCCAGGCCATGAATCCTTTGGAAGGTAATGAAGATTGAAGATAACTTAGGCTGTGAGTTTTTTTCTGTTGTTGATCTTGTTGTTTTACTGTACTGAGAATTAAATGCAGGGCCTCTGCAGCACTGAGCCACACCCACAGTGCTTTTTATTTCATTTTGACACATTTCTCCCTAACCCGTGCAGTCTGGGCTCCAACTTGTGATCCTCTCACCTCACCCTCGGAGGAGCTAGGATTACAAGCATGTGCCACCACGGTCAGGTAATCTGAATTGCATGTTAGGTTTATATAGCTTGATACTAATGAACAAATATAATAGAGCACAGGAGATTTGATTTATGTGGACCTTATCAAAGCCTTCTCAGTCAGATTTTCTTGTGACTCTAGACCTTCAGAAGCATAGATGTTCCTACATGGTCATTTCTCTCCTTCAGGCATGGGAAGAACAGATGTCACATACAACTCTTAAGATCTGCTTCATGAAGAATGGTGGAGGGAAGGTCAGAGAACAGGGATCTTCAATTGATCAGATCCCTTAATTTTCATTTTTTTAAATTAATTTTAGTGATAAACAGCAATGTTACAATTTTAAAACAGGTTAGGGCTGGGAAGATAGCTCCGTGGCACAAGTGCCTGCCTGGCAAGTTCAAGGTCGTGAGTTCAAAACCCAGTCCCGGGGGCTGGGGAGATAGCTCCGAGGCACAAGTGCCTGCTGGGCAAGTGCAAGGTCATGAGTTCGAATCTGGTCCCACAAAAAAAAAAAAAAAAAAAAAAAAAAAAAAAAAAAAAAAAAAAAAAAAAAACCCAGTCCCACCAAAAAAAAAAAAAAAAGGTTAGTAGGACAGTTACAAAAATTAATACATTGCATATTGTTGTCTTCATAGTCATTGTTCAGAGAACAAGATACAGACATGCTATCTTGTCTAAACACTATTAGTACAAATATTTGTTCTCATTGAACTAAGACAAAGTAGCTGTATATCTATCCTATTTTATATATACAGATATATATATATATATATATATATCTGTATATATATATAATTTTTTACTACAAAATGGTCCTTCATTTATATCCTTTTTGTTTTGTCAGAGATGGGTGTTCCATTACCATTCAAGATTTGTAGGTGCATGTCTTCAGCAAAATAATAGTCCAATAGTCCGTAACCATACTGGGTTATCCATAGAACTGGCAATATCAGAAGTTGTTAACTTGAGCCTTTTACAGCTTGGTTTATTAATATGGCTTTACTTTTTATTTTTTGTTACTTTTAGTAAGAAATAACAAGCCGGGTGTGGTGGCTCACGCCTGTAATCCCAGCACTTGGGAAGCCGAGGCAGGAGGCTTGCTGTGAGTTCGAGACCAGCCTGGGCTACAAAAGTGAGCTCAAGGCCAGCCTCAACTGCATAGTGAGACCCTGTCTCAAAAAGACAAAAAAAAAAAAAAAAAAAAGAAATAACAATGTGATAGTTTCAAAACACAGTAGTACATTCACAATAATTGATACAATGCATATAGTTGTCCTTGTAGTAGTTATACGGAGCACAGGATGTAGACATGACAATTTTTCTAATCATTGTTGGTACAAAAAATTTCTTCTCATTGACTAAGAGAAAGTAGTTGTATACATAGTCCACTATGATTATTGGTAGAACTGGAAATGTCGGAAGCTGCTGATTTAAGCCTTTTACAACTCAGCATACTCATCTAGCTTTACGTTTTATGCCTTGTAGTTAAACTTTTCTGCTGGGTGGTTGAGGGCAAGTTAAAGCAAGACCTGTATAACAAAGCATGTAACTTTTGTATAGCCCAAGGTCAACCAAATCCCCTCAGGATTTACTTTGAAATCATCTACAGTACTTTGTACAACTGTTGTCAGTGTCAGCCATCTGGATGAATCACGGCCATTGCTTGACCAGTTTGTTCTCTGTGAGAACCTAACAGAATGTTTTCTCTCTAGATGACTCTCCTTAAGGACACTATACATCATCTATCCCTTTCTTCTGTGGCCCCATAATCTCCTTGAACAGAAAATTCAGGAAATCACTGAGTTATGGGATGTTATAGTACAGGTTCTCTTATGTCCTGATGAGAAACTAGAAGACTTCAGATATAAGTGAATGTATCTTGAGATACACTCATAAGTGAAATAAACCAGACCTACATGTATAAAGAT
Source organism: Myocastor coypus (assembly GCA_004027025.1). NCBI lineage: Eukaryota > Metazoa > Chordata > Mammalia > Rodentia > Myocastoridae > Myocastor > Myocastor coypus. The sequence goes on along the minus strand of PVJA010024030.1, from coordinate 2,952 downwards.
TATATAATCTCCCTAGTGTAAGAACTCAAAAGAAGAAATAAAAATGGAAAGGCATAATACAGTTGAATCAAGGACTTAAGGGTTAAACGAGCAAGTGACTGCAAACAGAGGAGATAGGAGACATGGCAGGAGCAAGACAATACACTTGTATACACAGGATGGGTTGGGTAATGGTGCTAGGAACCTCTAGGGGGCGTTCCACACTGATGATAGCAATGTGTAACGCTGGAACTGTGCTGCAAATGCCTGTCATTCTGGTCTTTTGGATGTGTGCTGCTTTTAACGTAATTTCATTTGCTGCTGTACTCTCTCTCAAGTAAATGGTGGGTTTACAAGAAAACAAAAAAGGGTATTAGAGTAAGAGACTGTAAAAAGTGCCATAGCATTGACTGGCTACAATTTTGTTTATATTTAGATTTCTAAACTTCTGTGTAAAAACGTGCAACTGCTTTTATCACACTCTATAGAGATTTATTAGAATATCAATGACTGATGAAAAGTACCGATTCCAAGTTAAGTCTAAGATGTTGGATATCCAGAAAGACAGTAATGGTAAGCTCAAGTACCTATGTTACAAAGTAATAGTGTCATGAAGCTTCTCTTCTAGAGGGTTAACAATGTAAGTTTGAAGACCAAAAATTAGGGAAAAAAAAAAAAAAAAAAAAAAAAAAAAAAAAAAAAAAAAAAAAAGAAGGGCTACTAGGACTGCCAATATTTTGGCTCTACCCCTTCAAGGTCAGTGAAGACTCAGGACATAAGAGAATCTCTACTGTAACATCCTGTAACCCATGATGTCCCAAATTTTCTGTTCAAGGATATTATGGGGCCAGAGAGAAAAGGGATCGATGATATATAGTGTGCCTAAGGAGAGCCACCTAGAGAGAAAACATTCTGTCAGACTTTCACAGAGAGCAAATTGGTCTAGCAATGACTAAACCTCATCCAGATGGCTGACACTGACAAAAGATCTACAAACTGCTATACATGGTTTCAGGGTAAATCCTGAGGGGATTTGACTGACCTTGTGAGATACAAAAGTTACATTGTTGTTGTTGTTGTTGTCATTATTATATAGGTCTTGCTTTATCTTGGTCTTAACTATGCAGTGGAAAATTATAAGATCCCTTTTTAAAACTGTGCCTCACACCTGCTGCATATGTACCACTAAGCCTCGTTCCCAGATGAAAGGTCTCACACTTTAAAGTGCACATGCAGAACCTCATCATATTATTTTGGAAATCCATTAGGAACTACACTAAAAATGTACCACAATAGCAAAATATATTTTTTACTTGCATTAATGAACTGATAATAAAATAAAAATACTATGTAATCTATATAACATTTGGCACTGCCAAAAAAAAAAATCTTTTAATTATCCAAAGTACTTTTTTTAATAGTTTTTGAACAGTTTTTTTGAACTTTACAAGTACAGAATTTAGCAATCTGTTTTGGACACTTTGTGGGGTTTTTTTTTGTTTGTTTGTTTGTTTGTTTATTTGTTTTAAAGTATTATTTATTTATTATTATTTTTTCTTATTTCAGAACCCTTGTTTGTTTATTCACTCATTTTTATGGCCGGCTCAGCCTGCCCCAAGGGCAGGGCTGGCGCAGCATGTGGTGCTGGGGATCGAACCGCAGTCCCTGAAGCCGCCCAAGCTTCCCCAAGCAGGCGCTTTAGACCACTGAGCCATCCCGCCGGACCCCCTGTTTTGGACACTTTGGAAAGAGAAAGCAGATTGAACACAGCCAGTTATATGAGAGAGACTAGGTCCTTTCAGAGTGAAAAGCATTTTTTTAAGAATAGAGAGGTCAGATCTGAAAGTTTAATAGGGGAGTTCGGACTCCACCCATGAGAAGGAGTTCACCTCTCTAGATCTTAGCTTTTTCCTCTTCATCATCATCTAACTTAAATGTCTCCTCTAGCCCTCAATACCTCCAAGCAATTGTTCAGTGTAGCACAAGGGTCTGTTTCACATCACATTGGTAACACAAAATATTTATTTGTAAATTACTGCCAAAAAGTCTGTGACTGCTAATTGGTATGCCTAAATTCATCTATGCCCTGCCTTTACCTGCATGTGTGAAAAGCTGAGTTCACACCAATGAAAGCTACTTCCAATAAAGATTCTTCTTCGGGTAACTGAAAAAAAAAAAATCTAATAGAGGCAACCTCTGTAAGATAACAGTCACACAATGAACTCATATAAACATGAACCCCCAAAGAACTAAACTATTATAGAGAACCTAACTGTATACTCTGTAAATGGCACACACATATACATGCAGAGTCATAAAATCACATGTATATCCTGCCATTTCCAGATCTCAGTACCACACCGCAAGCCCTTCTCCCACAATCTTACCAGAGAAACTGAGTCCTGAAAAAGCATACACATTATGCCCAAGGAATCATCACCCTAGTCATCTTTCAAATCCTGCCTCTGTATGAGCACATGGAAGGCAACTCTTTTGTTAGTTAGAAAAGAAATATGGGGCCAGCGAGATGGCTCAGCAGTCTAAAGCTCCTGCCTACGCAAACTTAGGCAACCACAGGGACAATAATTCAATCCTCAGCACCATATGCTGTGCCAGCCCCACCCCTAGGGCAGGCTGAGTCAGCCATAATATAAAAAAAAAAGACAGAAAAAGGAAATATGTGACAAAATCATTTAATTTGACCATTTTGATATTGAACTATAGAACTTTGGTTATAATGAACAAAATCTACTTGAATGATCAACAGTAAGAACTTACGCTGATCAATGGTATCAACTATGATGCATGGAAAGCAGAGCTAGATTGGTGAGATGAGCTTTAGGAGGCTCAGATTCAATAGCCTCCAACGTCACAAGCTTCACTGGTGGCACACTGCAATTGCAAAACCTTTGATTGTATATGTATCTGCTTCCTTTTAGTCCAAAGAGAAGTATATTCTTTCCTGTTTTTTTT
>PVJA010024029.1:9397-32423 GCA_004027025.1 Myocastor coypus | reverse complement strand
ACAAAGAAAAGTTATGACAGGAACTGTTTCCTATTTAAACTCTTTATTTTCCTGTCTCCAGTAAACCACAGTAAAGGAGAGACTTTTAAGTCTTGTGCAGCAGAAATAAATTTTGTTGAAAAGTCAGAACAAGTGCAGACATTTTCCTGCCAGGACAAGCAACTTCAGACTAGGGAAACTCTTCAGCTCATTCAAATATTTGAAATAAACCACTCCCTGCTGACTGGAAATAACTTATTGGGAAGGATATCCTGTGACATTAATGTGCACGGAAACTGAATACTGTAGAACAAAGAGAACAGTGTGGCAAAGCTCTGTCATGAATTCAGTGCACCTGGACTCTCTATTGGGCTTCCACAGCCTTCCCAACTACAATATGAAGTTGTATCACAAGCTACCGTGTTTGCCTTTGGCTTACAACGGAGAGCCATCCACTATTAAACAATCTTATTATTAACTGATCTGGATTTATACAAAATTGATACGAATTTATGAAACAGTTCATTATTGCAAGTCCCAGTCTAGCTTCCCACTTTTCCAGCATACTCATGGATATGGATGTTCTGGAGTTGAAAGCTCTAATTCAGACCCCTTTCCCTGATCAAGTCCTTCATGTTAAATAAAGAAGCTCACATATAATCAGCACCTTCTCTAGTCTCTAGAAAAACAATCACTTCACAAAAGAAGTCTCTCTGCTTTTTCCCTATGCTCTTCACTTCAAGAAGACTCACCACCTTCGGACCTCTAGAGATTGTTAGTTATGTAAATCTGGGGTATTTCTTTATAACATATCTAGTGAAAAGAAAAGTGGGTCCTTGAGACCTCAGGGTTAACAAGGCTCTTCTGATGGTCAAGGTGGTCCGTCTCCCACTCAGTCTTCTCTGAGTTCTATAGTATTAAAAACATTAGCCTTTTCCTAAATTTTGACAGCTCCTTTTGGATCCCTAGATTCTTCTACCCATCATAATGTCTGTGTTTATGTTGGAAGAGTTGAATATCACAAAGGAAAACAAAAACCCCATCTTGCCCTAGTCACTGAGCTGGAATCACTGAGTTTTCACATAGGGCAAGTGCGTTTACCTCTTTCCTTATGATTATGAATGGGATAAAGGATTCCGTACTCTATTATCAGGTCATAAGTCCTCCAGCAAGATCAGCCCTGAAATATCCATTCTTCAGGAGAACTATTTGACTTTTTTTTACTTTGGATTTCTTTTAAAGTTTACAAGCACCAATCTCCGTGACCATCTCGAAGATGTATTGGGTGCTTCCTTTGAGTCCATTGTCACTATTTCTTGCTAAAGAAGGGTATAAAAATCTACATGCTGTGCTACATTAAAGTTATAGATTTCCCATCATTATATTCCCAGTTCCATTATTCATAAACAGATTTTGTATCTATGTATACATATTTACACATATGAATGCACACATAAGTGTACATATATTCAATTTTATATATGTACATATTTTATATAGTTCCATTAAAGAAAGATAGATGAGAGCTAGTTAATATGGGTTAATTATGGAAAGGATGGATGAGTATGTTGCTATGACAGAAAAGCAATTTTAAGCCATTAAAACAATTGCAGTATGTGGAAATTGTTTTAAACCAATATCATGTTGGTCATGTATATAAGTTATTTTATGCCATCTAAGGGACCTAACCTCTCATATCTGTGACTTCAGAATCACAGGAAGTCTTTGTACAGATAGGGCACCCTAGGGTCAATTCAACAAGATATTTTATTTGACATAAATCCTTCTTTGATTCACGATAACTACTAGGCCCCATAAACAGCTTTAGTTCCACAATATTAAATGATGACACTACAGATGAGGGCAGGATCATAGACCAGTTTCTTTTTCTATTGGAATTTGCTATGCTTCACATATATCTCACAGACAAAGCAAGAATCATCTCTCAAAACATCTGGCTCCTTTAACAGAGATTCTTCGTAGTTCTTCAAACAGCTGCATTTTATCTTATCACATCAATATCAAGGCTCCTCTTCCCTAAACAATGAAATATAACTCCACTTTAGAAAAACCCTATAAAATTTATTCCAAAAGCACAAATCAAGGGGAAAGTTGATTACCTGCCTGAGCCAAAAGTGACCATATTATGAGAACGTTACTCAGCAGCTCTCACCTTTTATACAATTCTTATGGAAAGAGGAAGGCTTTCTCTTCCTTTTTTAACCCAGTCCCTAGCCCCATTCTTATTTCCAACTTTTAATAAAAGGGAAACATTCCTGATAGACTTAGAGTTTTAAACTACTGCTGAAGAGCCTCCAAATTGTCTGTAGGATCAAGTTCACTTCCAAAAATATTGCTACTCTGTAAACTTTCAATATCAAGCTATCATTAGTAGGTGTTGTCTCACTCAGGGTTAAGGGAGATTTTTCACCAGTGAGGTCCTAGTCTAAAGAATACACCTGCATCAGAGAACAGCAAGCAGCGTGAAGCTGAGCAGAGGCAAGAGCACAAGAGCCACATTTGTCTTTATTGTATAATTCTAATACAGAGTGTTCTCTCATGTTTACATTCTTGCATGCTGGACTCACTGGCACATGTGTAGTTGTCTGCTGCTAAGTCATAGTTGCAGAACGACATCCCACTGTGTGCTCATACTGGGTAGCAGGAACACATCCTCAGGTGGCTTTAGATGCCCCTCAGTTTTGAAGCAATTTGTGTGAGGCAGATAGATATTAAATATGTATCTTTCATACATTGACTACGTCTACGCCATTGTTGCTGAGTTTAGTTAGCCTTTTGAGACACATCACTCTCTTGCCCTTTCAAAAATAGCCAAGAATCTTCAGTCCTATTTCTCCATGAGCTGTGAGTATTGTAATCTGAATCTCCTTCTATGCTGAGCACTGACTTGCCTTTGTTCTGTCATTACAACAGAATGCCACAGACTAGATAATTTGTAAAAACAATAAGTTTCTTTCTTACTGTTCTAATGACCAGGGACTCTAACATAACCGTGAAACAGACAAGAAGCACCTGAATATCCCCTTTCTCTGCACAGGTCTGTGGGTGGGGAGATGTGGCTTGCTCATGGGCTAAGAAACCAGTCTCCATCACTTTTTTTCTCTCTCTCGTCCCCACTCCCCAATATACTAGATAGACTTGGCTCAGTGTGCTCTAAGCTGTTGGAGGACTGCAGTTTGACTATCAGTCCTGATGCTTCTTCCCTGTGCCCACTACTTTGGGTGCTTCTGTTGCCTCTTTGAAGAAGCCAAGAAGGAAACTACCCTTGTTGCCACTGAATGGGCCAAAAATAGTCCAGGTTCTTTTGTAGAACAAGAAAATAATGGCCAAACATACTCCTTGCAGTAAGCAGCTATGTAGACTGAAGATCATTAGATGGTAGCAGTAGGGAGAAGCAGAAGGGATAAAGGAAGAGAAAGAGGAACCCTCAGTAACTCGGGCTTCCAGGATTTAGAGTCAGACACCTCTGAAGGAGGTGCTCATTCTATCTCTTACTGGTCTCATGATCTGCTATTTCATGCATCATAATCTCAGTCTAAACATGGATAATCAGCTGGCGTGGTGGCTCACGCCTGTAATCCCAGCACTTGGGAGGCTGAGGCAGGAGGATTGTTGTGAGTTTGAGACCAGCCTGGGCTACAAAAGTGAGCTCAGGACCAGCCTCAACTGCATAGCAAGACCCTGTCTCAAAAATACCAAAAATAAATAAATAAATAAATAATAAACATGGATAATCATTAAAAGGCACTGTGGTATTTATAGATGAGGGAAGAGAATGGAGAGGCTCCCTTAATTTTCCCATTTCTAATTGTACTAGTTCTTTTCATGTATTTGGTTGTTATGAGATCTCACTATGCAGCTCAAACTCCTGTTGATCCTCCTGCTTTCAGCCTCCTCACTGGGATTAGGGGCACATACCAATATGCCCTGGCTTGTGGTTGGTTTAGCAATAAACTACTGTCCCTGCACTTGCCTAAGCAGACACCGTAGTCCACTGAGCTATCTTGCAAGCTCCCAATGTACTATTCTGATAGGGCTAAGATCAAAGACAGTGGGATTTAGAACCATTAGTAACATCCCCTACTTCCCTAAATCCCAACTTCCCATTAACAAAGCACAGCTAGCCTTCCAAAAGCTTCTTAGATTCAGCTCTACCATTTTCCTCAGAGATGAAAAAGCTGGCAAGCAAATGAGTCCTATTTCCCTGTGCTCTCTTTAAGTCTAAGTCATGACAGTTATTGTTCCTTTTGAGCACTAAACCCAGTTAACCCAGTGAGAATACTACTGTTGAACCAATCAGTCAGTCACAGTTCAAACCAATCACTCTAGGAAAATAGATGAGACAAAAGCCTTAATGTCCCGAGGAAGCAGGGAGCAATAAGCAGAGCCCAAGGAAAACTGTTTCATCCGTAAAAAAAAATTTCAGAAAGCCAAGATTAAAGGCTGCAGATGATATCTTCTCCTGCTTTCACCCTGTTTATTCATTAAACCTTTGCTTGGGATGTTATCAGCTAGACTTGTATAAACAGTGTTAGGCAAATGGTGAAAGTGATAGAAAAAGTAGTTTGTGTTCACCAAAGTAACTATGCACATTCCTTAGCCTGCCTTTAGTTCTCAATAAATGTGAGATGCTTCTGTGTCTCTGTGCTCACTTAGAGAGAGACTAATCTCAGATCTCTAGAGCTATATTCATCAGGTCTTCTCATCATTTCTTTCAGCACTGACTCATAGCATACAACAAAACACAAACCTACAGATGCTACATAAGAAGCAGTCCCGTCAGACTTCCTGGGGCAGTCCCTCCATGTACTGTTCCCTTTCTGCTGCCACACAGGTCCTGTTAAAATGAAATGTCACTTTGGTGGTCCTATTAACCTGTTCATGATTTAATTCTTGTGGTAGGGGAGTTTAGAAGGCACTCTAAATTTACTATGAATAGTGTGGGCAGAGTAAGCTTTTCAAAATAAAGAACTGAAAACCTCATAGCACAGCAACATACATGCACAATACCTAATAGTTAAGTCTTGGAAAGAACCAAATGTCTGTCAACTGAAGAATGGATTTTTAAAAATGTGTTATTTTTCTTAAACTGAATATCAGAGCTATTAGAAAAAGATAAACTCAAGGCTTTTATAGGTAAATGGATGGAACTAGAGACCATACACATAAATGAAATAAATCAGACACACATGTATAAACATCATATTGTCGTCCTAGTCTAAGAACCTGAAAGAGTAAATAAAATCTAAAAGTTACAATACATACTGTCAAAGAGAAAGAAATGTTCAAAGGGAAGGAACAATTGGGATAATGGAAAAGAAAAAAAGAAGAGGGAAAATCATAGACAGATAGATAGATAGATAGATAGATAGATAGATAGATAGATAGATAGGCTTCAATAATTGTACTACTAATTTCTGCTAGTTTACTAAAAGGATAAGTTCAATTTTTCCAGCCTTTCTTTTTTAATTTTTAATCACAATTCTGAAAAATTTTGCATGCCCGTCTTTTTTATTACTTTTAATAACATATAACAATGTGACGACACTTTCAAAACACATTAAAAGCGCATTCCCAACAATTGATACAATGCATATTGTTGTTCTCATAGTAGTAATTCAGAGCCCAGGACGTACACATGATAATTTTTCTAACCATTATTGGTACAAAAAGTTTCTCATTGAACTAAGAGAACATAGTTGCATACACAGTCTAATATTCCATAATCACACTGTTATTGGCAGAATGGGAAATGTCGGAGGCTTTTACAGCTCATCGTACTACTCTAGCTTTAAGTTTTATACCTCGTGGTTAAACTTTTCTGCTGGATGATTAAGGGCAAGTTTAAGCAAGACCTGTATAACAAAACATGTAATTTTTATATCTCCCAAGGTCAGTCAAATCCCCTCAGGATTTACTTCAAAATCATTTACAGTTCTTTGTAGAACTGTTGTCAGTCTCAGCTATCTGGATGAGTCACAGCCATTGCTTGACCAATTTGCTCTCTGTGAAGGCCTGAGACAATGTTTTCTCTCTAGGTGGCTCTCCTTAGGTACACTATACATTGTCAATCCCTTTCCTCTGTGGCCCCATAATCTCCTTGAACAGAAAATTTGGGAAACCATTGAGTTATAGGATGTTATAGCACAGTTTCTCTATGGCCTGAGTCCTCACTTACCTTGAAGGGATAGGACCAAAATGTTGGATATCCTTGTAGCCCTTCTTGTTCTCTAATTTTTGGTCGTAAGCTTACATTTTTAACCCTCCAGAAGAGAAGATTTGTGACATTATTACTCTATAACATAGGCACTTGAGCTTAACAGCACTGACTTTCTGAATATCAAATGTCTTAGAATAAACTTGTAATTGGTATTTTCCATCAATAATGATATTATACAAAGTCTCTATAGAACATGAAAAAAACAGTTACACATTTTTACACAGGAATTTAGAAATCTAAGCATATACAAAATTGTCGCTGGTCAATCCTATGGCATTTTTCCTTGTCTCTCTCATTTAATAGCCATTTTTGGTTTTGTTTTTTTTTTAATAAACCAACCATTTACTTGAGAGACAGTATTGCAGTAACTAAAATTACATTAGAAGCAGCACACATCTAAAAGACCAGAATGACAGGCATTCCAAGGATAATTTTAGGGTTACATATTTCTATCCTCAGTGTGGAAAAACTGTTGGAGGTTCTTAAGACCATTGTCTAATTCATACTGTGTATATGTTATGGTTTATGTCTAGTTGTCCCCTCAAAGCCTCATGGAGTCACTGGGCGGGGACTTCTAGAGTTTGAGACTTGATCCATGATCCCTGGGATTATAGGTTTTAGTACTGATGGGATTATGGGTGGAAGTACTTCTGGGATTATGGGTGTAGCCTAGGGTGGGAGCTAAGGCAGAGAACCTGAATGTAATAAAAAGAGAGACAGATAGACTGGAGCTCTAGCTGGTGCTGCTGCTCTGCTGCCCTGTTTGGTTGGCTGCCTCTGCCACTATTTTGTTGCTGTTCTGCCGCCTTGAACTGGATGCTCTCCACCCTGCTCCACTCAGCCTTGGGCCAACCGAATATAGACTGAAACCTCCACAAACTGTGAGCTAAATAAACCTTTCCTTCCTTCATTTTGAGTGTTGGGTATTTGTCCCAGCAACGAGCAAAAAGTAACTAATACAGTATATAAGTGCATGGTTTTGCTCCCGCTATGTTACCTATGTTTTCTACTTGCAGTCTCTTGATTATTTAACCCTTAAATTATTGATTTCCATTCAGCTGTGTTATGCCTTTCTATTTTTATTTCTTCTTTTGAGTTCTTAAACTAGGGAGACTATATGATATATATATTTTTTTTCAACCATTCTTCAAATGGTGGGCATTTTGGTTGTTTCCAACATTTGGCTATCACAAATTGTGCTGCTATAAACACAGGTGCACAGATATCACTATAATATGATGTTTGCAGTTGTTCTGGGAAAATTCCCAGTAGCAGAATTGCTGGATTAAATGGAACTTTCAGACCTACTTTTTTTAAGAAGTCTCCACACTGATTTCCATAATGGTTGCACCAGTCTGTATTCCCACCAGCAGTGGAAAAGGGTTCATTTTTCCCCACAGCCTCTCCAACATTTGTTGTTGGTTGATTTCTTTATGGTAGCCATTCTTTCTGGGGTGAGATGGTATTTAAGTGTTTTAATTTACATTTCCTGAATAGCTAGTGATGTGGAGCATTTCTTCATGTATTTATGGGCTTGTTGAGTTTCTTTCTTTGCAAAGTGTGTGTTCATCTCAGATACCCATTTCTGAATAGGTTCTTTGATTTTGGGGACCCTAATATTTTTTGGTTCTTTATAAATTCTGGGTAGAAGACCATTGTCTGAATACTTATTAGTTAAACATTTTTTTGAAATTTGTGGGTTGCCTGTTCATTGTATTGGTAATTTCTTTTGACATGCAAAAACTTCTCAGCTGGAGAAGGCTCCAGTTGTTGATTCTTTCAAGTGCACTTTGATTTTTGTCCATGAATTGTTCACCTACCTCGATGTCTTCAAGATTTCCTCCTACTTGCTCTTCCAGGAGATTTAGTGTTTCTGTTTTAATATTTAGATCTTTAATCCATTTGACTTCACTTTAGTTCATGGCAATAGACCTGGGTCAAGTTTTAGTTTTCCGCACGTAAAGAGCCAGTTTTGCCGGGCGTGGTGGCTCACGCCTGTAATCCCAGCACTCGGGAGGTTGAGGCAGGAGGATCGGTGTGAGTTCGAGACCAGCCTGGGCTACAAAAGTGAGCTCAAGGCCAGCCTCAACTGCATAACGAGACCCTGTCTCAAAAAGACAAAAAAAAAAAAAAAGAGCCAGTTTTTCCAGCACCATTTCTTTGTTAAAGAGTTTATCTTCCAGTGAATATGTTTGGCTCCTTTGTCAATGATAAGGTGGCTGAATGTGTCTTCTGTATTTGCTTCTCCATCTTCTAATCTATTTCATTGATTCTCTGGTCTATTTTTTTGCCAATACAATGCTGACTTTATCACTGCAGCTTGCATGCCTTTATCTGCACATTTAATTTGAAAATAACAATATACAATATAACAACTATTGTTATATGCCTTTTATGCTGTTTAGTGAAATTCCGTATCTTTTATAATATTTTTCTTTCTGTTTTATTATCTTTAAAAAATAAAATGAAGAGCAGTAGGGGCTCAGGAGAGAGCTCATTAGAATAAGTGCTTCCTTGGCAAGCTCAAAGGCCTGAGTTCAATTTTCAATCCCTCCAAAAAAAAAAAAGCAAGAGACACTAGGTCTGTTGGTCCTGAAGAGAACCAGAGACCAGCCATCAATGAAGTTGAGCAGCAGAGGCCAGCACTCAGCAGGATCAGCCCATTGTATTCTACACAAACCACACTGGTTGGCTGCAAGCAACAGTAGCAGAGAACATGGCCTAAAAGGGTCAGCGAGCAGCATCCCACATTGTCTGATGTGCAGTGGTGTCAGAGCTGGAAGCAGAGATACACTTTTCCAGTTTATTATTTCCATCTGAACCAAGCAATAGAAACTTGAAGCAGCAACAAGGATGGCTCAATCTGCTGAGGGCTTTCATGCTGCACATCCCATGGAAGGGAGAAGGGCAAAAGAAAATTACAGGACAAGAAAATGGGGATAAATTCACCTCTTTTTTAAATCAAGAACCTATTCTCAAGGCAACTCATTTATTCCTGCAATAATAGCCATAATTTATTCACAAATGTTAAACTGACATGAACTGGCCAACTCTTACAGCCCCACTTATCACACTGTTGCAGTGGGAATATGCTTTCTAATGTCTGAACTTTGAGGAGGTTTAGAATATAGCTCTATTTGGTTTCACTAAACAATATAATAGGAAATCATCAATGGTTGTTATCTTGCATATTGTTGTTTTCCAGTTAGTGAGTAGATTACCAGATACAAGTATGTAAAATTGGTTTAAAAAACCATGAAAAATTAAAAAGGAGATAAAGACTTTAAACATTATCTGGTTCTTTCAATAGATTAGCATAGCATTTAAAGCATAGCATCCACTAAGACATAAGCTCTTGCAAATGACTCCCATTTCTTCTGCCCAACTGTGCTCTTAGTTGTGTTTTTCTTTTTCTTCTGCCAATTATTAAAATCATTTTTGTATTTTTTCTTTTCCCAACTACCTTAGACTTTTTTCTAATTGGCCTGACAATAAAAGTATTGGCCTACTTTTTCAGAATCCAAAGGACTTTATTTTTTACCTTTTTCCAAACAGACAGTTGAGAAAGAGTAGCCTCCAGTTGTTACATATTGTATTTTCACACTTATGAATAAGAACAAATGTAATTTCATTTGCTTACTATTCATTGTATTTATTTTTATACAAACGATTGTGCACAACCTTTACCCATATTTCCATTGAGCTGTCATGTTTCCTTTTCTGATTGAATGTGCTTTATTGGAAAGAATATAGAAAACTTGAAATAGGCACACCCTGATTCTTAGGATGTAGATGTAGGCATGTTGGAAAACAATTTGATTACACATTTTAAGCTTATATATGAGCCTGCTATGAGCCAGAAGATCCATTCTTCAAACTCATCTTAAAGAAAACTGCTCTCATGTCTTCCAGAGGGAGTATATGTATTACTATGAACAAGAAAACATAGAAAACATACTGCCCGTTAATAGGAAAACACCACTAAGTAAATTATTTGCTTAACCTATAATAAATAATTCATTTATATTACCCTTGTAAAAACTACCAAAATACTATACATAAACTTTAATACCTATTTTACTGCCATCTAAATCCCAAAGTCTATCCTAAGAGGCACCCACTGCTATCAATTTCCTTTACACAATATTCATAAATTGGTTCAACTCTTTTTTATCCATTTTCTACATGGCTGCCAACTTCACCAAAATAAAATAAACTGATATGTTTATAAACAACAGAAATATATTTGTTATAGCTCTGCAAGCTTCTAAATCCATGTTTGAGGCATCGGGAAATCTGATGTCTGGCAAGAACTTGTTTCCTAGTCTGACTTTTATTGTAACTTTAGCTGGGAGAATGGGACAGGTATCTCTTTGGAGTCTCTTATGTAAGAATATTCATTCTTACTTACAAGATCTCTTATGCCGTCATGACCTGATCACTTCCCAGAAGCTTCTACCTCCTAACACCATCACATAATGAAATAGAAAATTCAGTATATGAATTTGAGAGACACACCAACACCCATACTCGCCCACTTTTGACTTCAAGAATTTTCCTATGCTCTTTTTTCATGTCTAAGCTTCCATCTCAGAACTTATGTTGCATGTGGAACCCTCCTTTTTGTATATATCTGAATGTTTTTCATCTTCTCTCACCAAAGAATCTCTTCAGACTTTTAATTCTGAAATCTCATTTCTTCTGGAGCAATTTAATGGAAGGGATAAAAAGTATATTATCTTCCTTTCATATGACATGGATCAGACTCATAAATAAATAAATGCAGGAAGACACATCTTCATCTATGTTTTTTTTTAACTTCATTTATCCCACAGATATGGGCTTTCCATTCTTTCAGGGGTACAATTGTATTGAGAGCTGTGTACTTGATTCCCTTTTCACTGTGTCCAGCAAGACATGGTAAAGAAAGCTATGTTAACAAGGGCCTGTGACACTGAAGTTAAAGATTGCTTTCTTCAAAAATGACTCTGCCTTATAGTTTTCAATCTTCTACAGGACCATTGAATCTTAGCTTGAAGGATGGTTTTGAACACCAAGAATTTTTATTGTTCAAACATAATGGATTTTCAGCCCAGCATGTGAGTGATGTCTTCTGCTCTGTGCCTGCCTAATCCCCTCCATACCCAGCTCAGACCCGTTGTGTGTGAGAAACATTCAGCTCTGTGCCCACTGGATCCCCTCCAGTCCTAGCCCAGGCCCACACTGTGTATGAAACATTCTGCTCCACACTTCTGGACCCTCCAGACCCAGGCCAGGGGCAGCATGTGTGTGAGACCTGCACTGCGCCCAGCAAATGCCCTCCAGAGCCAGCCCAGGCCTGGCATGTGTGTCAGGGAACTTCTGTTCCATGCTCTCAGACCACTCCAGACCCAGCCCAGACCCAGCATGTGTGTGGCATTCACTCCTACAAGCTGCAGCAGAAAAAAAAACTGAGCACAACAGCCAGACCCAGCCAGGCACACTGGGATGAGTTCAAATTTAGGAGATCCAGACTCAGTAAGGTGAGTCACTTGGATCCCAGGAACATCAAAGAGAGGAGATCAGACAGAACTTAGGAGAAATAATTAAATATAAATTTCCAATTTACTATCTATTTAGCTGTACAGAAATAATACAGACCCATTAGTTACAAAAGTTTGTCAACTGCTAATCGTCACTACCCATTATTAGTGTTCGTAACCATAGTTCTGTAAATACAAAATTATAACTTCCTTAACCATATAATCTCTCTTGGGAAGAATTTCAGTAGGTGCTGAGGCAATAAAGCACTACATCAAAAGTGAGAAGACACTGCTACACAAAATAACAAAAAAAAAAAAAAAAAAGTAGCATAATGCAATCTCAGGCACTGAGCTCACACAGAACAAATGCAGGAGACACTAGCATAGAAGAAATTGGGAATCACAGAGCTGAAATCTCTGAATTACCAGCATCTGAAATGAAGAAGCAAATGCAGAAAGGTAAGAGCCGGGTGTGGTGGCGCATGCCTGTAATCCCAGCACTCGGGAGGCTGAGGCAGGAGGATCAGCGCGAGTTCAAGATCAGCCTGGGCTATCAAAGTGAGCTCAAGGCCGGACTGAACTGCATAGTGAGACCCTATCTCAAAAATACAAAAAAAAAAAAAATGCAGAAAGGTATAGTGGAAATCAGATCAGAAATAACCTCTGAAGTAAAAAAAGAAATCTCTGAATTCATAGCATCTGAAGTAAAGAAACAACTGCAGAAAGAAAGAGAGAAAATCAGACCAGAAATAATCTCTGAAGTAAAAAAAGAAAGGATAACTATAATGAAAGAATTAATAAATGATTTTAATGCAGACACTGATAAAAAATTAAAGGATATTAGAAAAATGATGGAATCCTTGAATTGTATAGGAAAGTAATAGATCACAGGAAGCAGACTCAAAGAGACACACACAAACGAGAAATCTCAACAGAAGCTGGCAAAAACATTTGAGAAAAACTGAAGGTAAAGTTTCAGATCTTGAGGACACCATTGCAGCTAGTGAAAAGGTAAGAAAGAAACTCTCAAAAACAACTAGTATGCAGGAAAAAAATAATTCAACATCTGCAAGACGATGCAAAGATGAACAACATGAGACTAATAGACACTGATGGGAAAGATAGTCAATGCAAATGATATAAAAAGGATATGGGCAGAAGTAGTAGCAGAAAACTTCCCAAATATGGAGAAACACTCTGGCATTCAGTAACTGAAGCACATAGAACTCCAAATAACATCATGCCATTTAAAAACACACCCATACATGTAATAGTGAAGAACTCAGAAATCCAGCAAAACAACAATATGCTAAAAGTCACCAGAGAAAATAAACAGATTACATTTAAAGGAAAACCCATCATATTAACAGAAGATTTCTCTTCACAAACCATGAAGTCAAGAAGAGCATGGAGCAGAGTACTTAAAGTCTTCCATGAAAACTAATTCCAGCCCAGACTGACATACCCTGCAAAACTCTCAAGTTTGATGGAAAAATGAAATACTTCTATGACAAAGAATAACTGAACAATTTCATGATGATAAATACAAGCCTACATAGAATACTAAATGATATTCTAGACAGAAACCAAAATGACCAGAACTACACAAATGAGAATGGAAAGAATCCACTGAGTATGGCGAACAATAAAACACAGGAAAAAAAGGAGTAAACAATAGCAGGTAAATGACATGTCAATCATAAGTGAATACATTTCAATTATAACCATCAATGTAAATAGACTCAATTCACCAATTAAAAGAAATATACTAGCACAATGGATTAGGGAGCAAAATACAACAATATGCTGTGTACAAGAAGCACACTTACTACGTAAACAAATGCATTAAGCTAAAAGTCAAAGGATGGAAAAGAGCACATGCCCTTGCAGGGATAGCAATACTATTTACAGATAATCTAAACTTCAAACCAAGAATGGTAAAATGAAATAAAGAAGGGCACTAATACTGGTTAGGGGGAAAATTCAAGACAAAGATGTAACACTCATAAATATTTATGCACCCAACATAGGAGCACCAAGCTATATAAGACAAATGTTAATGGACGTGAACCACAATCCTAACAAGAGACCTTAACACTCCTTTATTCCAAAAAGATAGGTCAAGCCGACAAAAGATTAGTAAAGAAGTAGCAGAACTGAACCAGAACATGGAACAAATGGGCTTAGTGGACATATACAGAGTGTTCCACACAAAAACTTCTGAATTCCAAATACACATTTTTTAGCTGCACATGGAATATTTTCTAAAATAGACCGCATAATAATCCATATATCTTGCTTAAGTATATGCAAGAAAACAGAAATTATCCCATGCATACTATCTGACCACAGTGTAATCAAACTTGAAATGACAAAAGAAACAAACAAACAAAAGAAACCAGAAACACATGGAAATTAAACAACACCCTTCTCAGCAACCAATGGATTACACATGAAATTAAACTACATGTAGAATTAAATGAAAATACAAGCACAACCTAGTTGAATTTATTGGATTTAATGAAATTAATTCTGAGAAGGAAATTTATAGCTGTGAACTCACACATGAAGAAAATAGAATGAGGGATCAGTGAGGTGGTTCAGTGGTCTAAACCGCCTGTTTAGGAAAGCTTAGGCAACCGCAGGGACCCCAGTTCAATCCCCAGCACCACATGCTATGCCAGCTTGACTCCCAGGGCAGGCTGAGCTGTCTGTAACAAGAAAGGAAAGAAGAAAGAAGGAACGAGAGAAAGAGAGAAAGAGAGGAAAGAAAGAAAGAAAGAAAGAGAGAGAGAGAGAGAGAGAGAGAGAGAGAGGGGAAGAAAGGAAGGAAGGAAGGAAGGAAGGAAGGAAGGAAGGAAGGAAGAAAGAAAGAAAGAAAGAAAGAAAGAAAGAAAGAAAGAAAGAAAGAAAGAAAGATGAGAACAAATAAATACTCTAATATGGCACCTCAGTGATCTAGAAAGGGAAGAGCAAACCAAACCAAAAACCCAAAGATGGAAAGAAATCATAAAGATTAGGCCAGAAATCAACTCAATAGAGATGAAGAAAACATTAAAAAGAATTAACAAATCAAAAAGTGATTTTTTGAAAAATTAAATAAAATTCATAAGCCCATAGGTAACCTCATCTAAAAGAGAAAAGACAAAATTCAAATTCAAGCAATAGGAAATCAAAAGGGTAAAATTACCGCAGAGCCAGTGGAGATTCAGAAGGTCATTAATAGCTATTTTGAGAATCTTCACTTTCAAGAATTGAAGACACAGAAGACATGTAGAGATTCCTGGAAAAGTAAAATTTAACAGAGTTGAATCAAGAAGATATGAGAAAAAGCCGGGCGTGGTGGCTCACGCCTGTAATCCCAGCACTCGGGAGGCTGAGGCAGGAGGATTGGTGCGAGTTCGAGACCAGCCTGGGCTACAACAGTGAGCTCAAGGCCAGCCTCAACTGCATAGCGAGACCCTGTCTCAAAAAGACAAAAAAAAAAAAAAAGAAGATATGAGAACTCTCAATAACCCAATAATAGCCAGTGAAATATGAAGCATAATAATAATAATTTTAAAAACCTATCGATGAAGAAAAGTCTAGGTCCTGATGGATTCACTGCTGAATTATAGAAGAAATTTACAGATGCAATATCAATACTCCTCGTAGTCTTCAATGACATTGAAAAGGAAGCAATATGCCCACAAGCTTTCCTGGAGGCATGTATTACATTGATTCCAAAACCAGAGAAACATGCACCTAAAAAAGAGAATTACATGCCAGTCCTTCTCATGAACATAGATGCAAAAATCCTCAACAAAACCCTCACAAATGTAGAATGCAGAAAATCATCAAGAATGTTATACACCATGACTAGGTAGAATTCATCCCAGGGATGCAAGGAGGGTTCAACATACACAAATTTGTAAGTGCAATACTGTTTTAAGTTATGAGTCAGTGCCAAAAGAAACGACAAGAAAACCTGATGAATTTAGCTCAGAGGTCTCACTGAGACTTGTCTCTCTTGAAGTGAGCCCCGACCCTCAGAAATATCTCATTTTCATTTAGGGCCAAGGAATGTGCTCACATGCATAATCCCTTTAGTAAAGAAAGGCTACAATCTCTGACGTCCATTTGTACAATGATAGTTTACACAAATACTAACTAAAAAGGCTTCAAGCAAGGGAGGAGACAATTAACAGAAAGCCTTCAGAGTAAGCTGTTACCTTTCTCCTTGAATCTCAGCTTTCTGGAATTCCCAAGTAACAGACCATAGCTATCCCTGGCTTTGTTTATTGCTCTTCATCTCCCAAGATGCTTATTTCTTATCTATACATAATACACTATCTCAATAGAGCCAAAGCCAAAAGCCACAAGGTCATATCAATTGATGCAGAAAAGGTTATTGACAAAGTGTAGTACTCATTCATGTACAAAGTCCTACAGAAAGATGGAATAGAAGGCCTCTACCTCAATCTGATAGAAGTCATTTATGACAATCCAACAGCTAACATAATTCTAAGTGGGGAAAAGCTGAAGTCTTTCGCTCTCTGATCTGGTACAAGACAAGGTTTCCTCTCTCACCACTCCTATTCAATATAGTTTGGAATCATTAGCTAGAGCCATTAGACAAGAGAGAAAAATAAAAGGAATAAGAATAGGTAAAGCAGTTAAACTATCATTATTTGCAGATGACATGATAGTCTACATGGAAGACCACAAAAACTCCAACAAGAAACTACTAGAATTAATACACAAATTCAGTAGCATAACAGGGTATAAAATCAGTACTCAAAAGTCAATAGCATTCCTCTACACAGATAACAAACACACTGAAAGGGAATTTAGAGAAACAATACTCTTTACGATAACACAGCTGAAAATGAAATACTGAGGAATTAACCTAACTAAACAAATAAAAGGTCTATTGTATGAAAATTATAGTACTCTGGAAAAAGATATCATAGAGGATTTCAGAAAACAGAAAAAGGGGCCCGGCGGGATGGCTCAGTGGTCTAAAGTGCCTGCTTGGGAAAGCTTGGGCGGCTTCAGGGACCGCGGTTCGATCCCCAGCACCACATGCTGCGCCAGCCCTGCCCTTGGGGCGGGCTGAGCCAGCCATAAAAATGAGTGAATAAACAAATAAAGGTTCTGAAACAAGAAAATAAATAAAATAAATAAATTTAAAAAAAAAGAAAGAAAAAGAAAACAGAAAAATACTCCATGCTCCTGTATTGTAAAAACCGAATCTCACAGAACTACAGAAATCATTTCTAATATTTATTTGGAGCTAGAAAAGATCTATAATACCAAAGGCAATCCTGGGCAATAAAGACAAGGTAGGAAGCATTACAATTCCAGGCTTGAAATTATTCTTCTAAGCTACTATGATAAAAACAGCATGGTATTGGAAAGAT
Source organism: Myocastor coypus (assembly GCA_004027025.1). NCBI lineage: Eukaryota > Metazoa > Chordata > Mammalia > Rodentia > Myocastoridae > Myocastor > Myocastor coypus. The sequence continues at coordinate 15,279 of PVJA010024029.1, read as the reverse complement.
ATAGACTTGAGGATCAATGGAATAGATTAGTAGACACAGAAGTAAAAATAAACACACTCAACCACCTTATCTTCAACAAAAGAGCCGAACATGTTTACTGAAAGAAAGATAGCCTTTTTAACAAATAGTGCTGGAAAAAGTGGCTCTCTATATGCCGAAAACTAAAACTTCACCCAGGCTTATCACCATGCACTATACTAAAGTCAAAACAGATTAAAGATCTAAACATTAAAACAAAAACACTAAATCTGCTAGAAGAGAAAGTAGGAGGAAACCTTGAAGACATCGGGGTAGGCAAAGAGTTCATGGACAGAAATAAAAATGCACTCTTAACACTTGAAAGAATCAACAACTGGGAACCTCTCTTGTTGAGAAGTTTTTGCATGTCAAAAGAAATTACCAACAGAATGAATAGACAACCCACAAATTTTGAAAAGTATGCTATTGGAATTATCCAGTTGTACGATATTCACAAAACCTTATTGTGAGAACCATAAAGTGTCAATGAAACTGGACACTGTACAAAAAAGAATTTGAACAGGAAAGAAAAACCTATTGATTTTATTTTATCAGAGAGAAGATTGAAGTACAGAGAAGTTGTTTGATTTGTTTAGTATTATCAGGGGCCACCAGTCTCCTGATCTGCCAGTAGTTTTTGCTATGAGTCCTATTTCAAGAAAGTGTGGAGCTGGAATTTATACATGAAAGTTGGAATACAAAGCCTATTCATCGCTACCCCAAGTGACTTCAATTGTGTCTTAGTCTCTTATTGCTGGCATTGAATACCCAACACACACAAGTTAAAGGAGGAAGAGTATTCGGGCCACATTTGGACAGGTTTCAGCCCATATTTGTCTGTCTCCATGGCAAGGGATTATGGCAAAGGAGAGAGGTTATGGCAAAAAGCAGGGCAGAAGGGCCTGGGAGATAGTTCAGTGGAATAAGTGCTTATCTAGAAAGCACAAGGTCATGAGTTCAATTCCTGGTACCACACACACACACACACACACACACACACACACACACACACACACACACACGAAAAAGAAAAAAAAAAAAAGGTCTCAGAAGAAGTAGGGCTGGAGATCAAAGGAAGTATATCTACTATGCTCATGGTGACTGACTTGATTCCATTAAGCTTCATCTCACAATGTCATATCTCTCTATAGCCCTAGCTGTGAACTATCGTAACCCTATGATCATGTCACTTTCCAGAGCGCCCCCTTCAATCACGTGAGGCATCAAGGAGACATCTATGTCTAAGCAGTAACAAACTGGGTATTAAATGCTCTTGAGTCCTGTTAGTCATTGCCTCTGATGATTTCAACTGGAATGAGATTAGATATTTCTGAGTACATAATAATGCTTTAGGTGTCCTCATAGTTGTGTTTCAAATCATATCTATTTATATTTACATATTTTACCCTACATAAACAACCAGTTTCTGCATAGTTACAATTTTAAATATTGTAGAAATTTGTTGCCAGGGAGTTAAATATAAACAGACAAAAAAAGATGAGAAATAAAATAATTCATTCTCATTAATGCTTGATTATGTATTATCACAAACTATTAAAAGATCTACATAATGAAATAATAATTAAAAATTATTTCATTTATGATATCAAGTAGATTCTCCACTTACAATGACAGGATAATTACCAAGTAATATTTGATATAATAATTAACTCATACCTAGAAAACAATAATTTTGTTTTCTTTTTTTTTTTTTTTCCAATACTGGGGTCTGAACTAAGGATCCTGTACTTGCTAGGCAAGCACTTATTCTACTGAGCTATCTACCCAACCCCCTAATTTTGTTTTCTTAACAAGGGAAAATCTGGTACTACCAGTAGAAAGTACCACATGCCTCACCAGCCCCACCCCCAGGGCAAGCTGAGCTGGGGTAAAATAAATAAATAAAGTTCAAAAAAAGAAACTTCTGTTTATTTTTCTATTGGTTCCTAACATATTTTTTTCCAGTGACCTTTTCAATATAATTGCTGGCACACTATCACACTACAGAAGCTCGCCACTTCTGTATGGTTTATATTCTGTAACCTAATTAAAAGTAATTTGTGAGTCCCAATATTATTTAATGTACATGCTGGATTACTGGTGCTGCTGAAGTGCACTTATAATTAGTTTTGTATGACTTAATTATATTTTATTATGCTAAATCTTTATGTACGATGGCTCTAGTAACCTTGATAAAACCAGGAAAGAACTATGAAAGATCTGTAATCATTTAGTTTTATCAAAATAAAGTTGTTACATTTTGTTTATTGCCTAAATTTTATTTCTTGATAAGCTAGAGAATTATAATGATCTTTATTTTGATAAATGTTTACTGAAATAAGTAGTATCTTACTTTATAAAGTTTCTATAATGCTATGGAATGGACTTTTGAAGTCATATTTATATAAATCACAGTGGATTAATACTCTATAAAATAAGTGGTGTAATGACTGTATCATTAGGCTTAGGAACTTATCACAGAAAATGGTTTGAAAACAGGCATAGTTATCATTCAAATATAGATGAATAAAGTTAGGCCCACAGATAACCCTTTCATCTGAGACTTAGATTTAAAAAGTAAAATCATAAATGGGATATTACTGTGCACAGTTATCCAATAATAACCATGATATAGTTATTATCCATGACATTTTGACAACTTAAAATTTTAATAATTCAGATAAAAAGGCATTGAGATTTTTCAAAGAAATTTCACATACAACATCCCATATTTGTTTTGTTTTCGTCATTGTTGTTGTTTATATATTTGGTAGAGGATCACTCTACACAGCGTGGACGCATAGTGATCCTCCTATGTTCAGCCTCCCCAGCACTGGGATTATAAATGTGTGCCACCACACCCAGACTAACATTCCCTTTTTGGTATCAACAAATAAAACGTACCTTGCAAGTGGCACCCAAAATCAAAGTGAAAAATTTGAAATTCAAATTTTTCAGTCTTCTTACCCTAGGGTGTTCAGACATACAATTCATATTTTCGCTTTCTGCCTATGAAATGCTCTGCTGTTTAGCACTATGAAACATATAGTGTTGTCACAACTTAAAACATTTTTAAACTATCCTTTCAAAATCGATTTATGAGACAAAAAAGAAAGATAATGCATAACTCTACACCAGGGGTCTGGTATTTTTGTGGCAAGCAACTATTCATGATTTCTGAAAACAGAGATTACAGAGATAAACATTCTATTAATGACAGAAAAACCTCACAGTTATTGAAGAAGCTATACCTCCTTTAATCAAAGGATTAATTCTATATCTTTTGCTTGTTCTGTACACAGTAGTGCATGCAATAGTGAAAATTCGTTACTACGTAAGACAAAATCACCTCACTGAGCTTACCATGAGTACAATGAAGAACAAAAATGAGCAATTAAAATCAAACATGATAAGTAGTCTGATGAGAAGAGTACTGTTTCCAGAAGATATATGTGAAACACCATCATCTCTGTCATAGGTGTAACAAGAGAATCAAGTTTGAACACATAAACTTTAAAATAATAATAATAATAAAGTTATGTGAAAGTATGAAAGCAGTGCATGCTGCTTTCATATCATGATTTTCAGATGAGGAACTCTGAAGAGGTTGCTTGATTTTGTAAAACCTTAATGCCTCTGGGAATACCTCAACAGCCCAAGAATGCATCAAAAGATCAATGTGCCACAAAGAATCACACCATTCCCTCTATGGGAAGTGTAAAGGCTCAGGAAGCATGGAGTCGCCAAAACAGTAGGTGGGAGTGGAAATTAATTCTGTCCTCTTAAAAGACAAATGATATAGTGTTGTATAAGAAAACAAGAAAAACAAAGAAAACTGGCTGAGTGTCAGAGAGTTTAGGAAATTTGACAATATGAGGACAAAAGAAATTTGGAGAGAAAGTGGAGTTTAGAGACCTTCTGTGTTCAACATATGCTGCTATATTTAATTAGCACCCCTGTTAATTTTATCTTGGAGATATCTAAGTAAAGCTCAAATCTTGTTCTTAGTTACACTTGTTGTACTGGACTGTCTGTGTACACTACACTACAACTGAACCACTTTGTGCTAAGGATTATTTGGACTACCTGGGTTGATGACACAAAGGTCATGTTATACAGTGTGGTAGCATAGTCTCATAAATAAATTCTTCAAAAATTAAATGTTGCTGTCATTTTCACAATATATTCTACTTTCAGAAGGGTTAGAAATTCTTGTTTTACTATTTTATGTATGATATTATTTGAATCTATGGAAACCTATACAGATGCATATAAGTGAAAAGATCAAAGTCCAACAATATTGCATATATGTAAGAGGAATAAGAAATAGAAAAAATTATTTTCACAAGTTCTAAGAAAAGCCACAACACATGAACATAAAGTTCTTTGCTTTATAAAGCTAAAGCAAAGAGAAAGTTTGAGTAGATTACGTGGGTCCAATGTCTAGTAAAGTAAAATTCTAAACTATAATTTAAACCTATTTACCTGGATCTAAGTGTTGAAAGAAATTAGTCACAAGTATTCGACATTATAGTGTATAATAATTTTCTGTAACAAAAATAATGATGCAACTTTAGTATTAAAGAATTAGTCTATTTAAAAAGTTCACACTCGGGAGGCTGAGGCAGGAGGATTGGTGCGAGTTCGAGACCAGCCTGGGCTACAAAAGTGAGCTCAGGACCAGCCTCAACTGCATAGCGAGACCCTGTCTCAAAAAGACAAAAAAAAAAAAAAAGTTCAATCTAAATTTTTTTCTATATTTAGGACAGGGTCCACAGGATCTACAGGGTCTCATTACATAAACTGAACTAGTACTGATTCTCCTGTTTTCAGCCTCCCAAGTGTTGGGATTACGGGGACATATCACCATGCCCAATCTCAACCAATAGCCTTCTCAGCACACCCCACTCTAGAGATTGAACCCTGGCCACTGAGTTCTGCCTAAACAGGCACTTTAGTCTGCTGAGCTATCAGCCTGGACCTTAGAATTGGTTTTTGACATTTCATCTGTGAGGGCTGGAAAGATAGATTAGTTGACTAAGCACCTGCTTAGACAAATTCAGGGACTAGAATTCAATCTATGCTACCACATGCCATGCCAGCCTCACTCTTGGGCACGCTGAGCCAGCCACCAGGACCAGACATGGTGGCACACATCTATAATCCCATCATGGGTTTGTTTACTTTCCAGTATTTCTCTCTGACCAATTCAAAAGAAAGGAAAAGAGGCATTTAATGCTATGAACCGACTACTGGCTGTTGCTATATAAAATGCACTCTGCTTCTCACTGACTAAATCACAGTTCATCTGGTTCAACTCTCCTTTGCTTTGCAGTTCTTCTAATGCTAACCTCACACACAGATACTTTAGTAAGTGATCAACAGTGGAATCACCTGGTCTCTATGTATGTTATCTGTGCACTGTCACCTTTTTCCATAACTGTAGGATGAGCCCTGAACATTGACTCAGTTTCACTAGCAGTGTCTATTATTGGACCAGTTGCTACTATTGTCCATTTGTCTTCCATTGAATGCCTGAGACATTGCTTTCAAGGTCATTTTGACCTTGAAGAAAAGCAGAGTTCCATGGTGACAAATCCAATGAATAAAGTGAATGAGGACACACCATAATGTTTTTATATAGTGTACAATATTTTTATGAACAGAATAGATTGAAGGAAGGAAAATCCTGTCCAAGAGAGGAAGGGGGGGGCAAGTGGGTTGTCCTCCTCAGTGTAGAATATTTTAATGGAATTTCTCAATAAGAAAAAGTGCAGAGGGCCAGGAAGATACTTCAATGGCTTAAGCTCCTGCCTGGCAAGCACAATGTCCTGAGTTCAATTCCTGGTACTAGAAAAAAAAAA
>PVJA010024028.1:0-32247 GCA_004027025.1 Myocastor coypus | reverse complement strand
CAAGGAAAAAAGATTTCTTTAAAGCAAGCATTAATATTCAACTATTTGTCCAATCTTGCATAACTATATCTGTTAGTCTGAGCAACTGATTTGACTATAAAAATAGATAATATAACAACCACTGTTAATTAGCTATTCCTGTTTTGAAAATCTATGACATGTGTATTATTGTATGCTACTGTGTTTCTGTCATTTTTTTCTATTTGTTTTTGCTTTTTTTCTTTACACTTCAAAATTAAATTAGAAAAAAAATAAGTTATTTCTTGGAATAACCTTCTTAAGTAAGAACTATTGATTTGCAGATAAGGAAAAGAAATAGAATGAGCAAATGCACTGCCCAAGTTCATCCAGCAAGAAAGTCTGACTCCAGAACTTGTAGTCTTACTACTATATCATAATGCCTCTACATAGAGAAGATTAAGACGAAATTATAGACGATGCTGACATTTAGGAAGTAGATAGACTAATGAGCTAAGAAATAAATTATCAGAGAGCTACAGGGACCTCAGAAGAATGCTCTCTGTATTAGAATCCTTGGGATAAGAATTTTTCAAGAAATGATGATTATATTTATTTACTAATGGTAATATAAAGTATCACAAACTGGGTGGTTCAGACAAGATAAACATATTATCTCATATTTTTTGGGCATCTAGAAATCTAAGATCAAGGTGTTGGTGGTATGAGTTTCTTCTGAGGGCTGTGAGAGCTCCTTTGCTTGCTTCCTGTGGTCTGGCATTGCAGTCTTAGAATGCAATCACCTGGAATCTCTGCTTTTACAGAGTATCGTCTTCCTGATGTCTCTTTACTCTATATGACTAGTTTCAAATTTCTACTTTCTACAAGGGTACCATTCAGACTAGACTAGGAACTCACTTTCTCCATTACAACTTCATCTTAACTATTTGCAATAAACCTATGTTATGATTTATGTCTAATTACCCCCCCCCCCAAAGCCTCATGCAATCATGAGGCAGGGACTTCTAGAGTTTGAGACTTGACTCATGATCCACTGGGATTATGTTTTAGTACTGATGGGATTACCGGTCTGAGTATGGCTGGGATTATGGGTATGGCCTAAGGTGGATAGGCTGAAGCAGAGAGCCTGAATGTAATATAAAGAGGGACAGAGAGACAGACTAGCGCTGTTGCTCTCTGCTCTCCTGGTTGGTCAGTTGCCTTTGTCACCATATTATTGCTCTTTGGCTGCCATGAACTGCTGCTCTCTGCCATGTGCTTCTCTGCCTTGGAGCCAGCTGAGTACGGACTGAAACCTCCAGTAACTGTGAGCTAAATAAACCCTTCCTTCCTTCATTTTGAGTGTCGGGTATTTGTCCCACCAACGAGTAAAAAGTGATTAAGACACCCTACTTTACGACAATATCATTTGCTGAAATAATGAGGATTAGAATTTCAGTCTACAAATTTGTGGGACACAATTCAATCCATACCAGCGGCCAATAAATTCAGCAGAGAGGTCAGGAAGGATACAGGCAGGTAAACTACTGAATTTGATAGCCAAGAGCTTCCTGGAAATTTGACAAGAATAATTTCAATAGCATTATGCCAGTGGATGGGAGCAAGCAAGGTTTTAGGAAAGAAAATGGATGGAAAGGATAGCTAATTCTCTATAAAAGTTTGGGATGGTTAGAAAGTTATCAGTCTTCCTATATAAGGAGGCAGATCCCTGTGGAACCATTACCAAAGTACTTGATAGTATACATTTTTATGGTTTCGTGGTGTTATTTCCTATTTGTGAAGCCAAATTATTAAAAAATGAAATGTAAAGTCAACAACTGGTTTGGGGAAGACATCTGTACCATATGTGGTAGTGTTGCCATAGTGATTGTTACTCTAAGAAATTCAGTGTAGGATATTTATACTGAAGCTTCTGTGTTTCAAAATGCAGAAATAATTTTAGAAACTAAGGACCTTGATATATATATATATATATATATATATATATATCCTGAATATTAATGTTATTCAAATGAGTAAAAGAATGCTTCGGACATTTTTTCATTCCTTCAAAATGAATGTCTTTCATTTCTTGAAATGTCTGGAAATGTTCTTGTAATATAGAAGCACTCAAATAATTTCAAATTCAGAGATTTTGAGCTGCACAGTAGGTAGGAGTTAGGACTTAAAAGGTTGATTTCCATGCCTGCTGTGTGTTTTTATTTCTCTTTGCTGGGCCAGACTCCTCCAACTCCTGGCAATGCTCCTGCCTTAGCCTCTCAAATGCTGGAGTTATGGGCATGATTTCCTCTTTGGGGCCAGTCTGCATTTCTGAAACAAAGAAGTTCTGAGAGCAAAGCTGCATGCTGAAAACATGAAATTAGTTCCTTACACATGTTGAAAACTCCAGCTTGAATGAAATGATTTTTTCCTTTTCAAACTTCCCTACTGTTTGGATAGGACAAGCTGAAAACAGTTTAGTCCTGTGTGCTAATCACTTATTGCCCCAGAGTGTGATGAGTGGGATCACCTGGTGTCCAGAAGTTTTCGAACTTTTTGTTACATCCAGTGATGTGCACTTTACTTCCTTCTCAGTTTCATCTGCTAACATGTAAGATTCCACACTGAGTACTTTGGAATCACAGTATGAATCCTACTCTACACAGTTATGTCCACATTTTCAATTCCACAAACAATCTCTGCTGGAGAATGAAGGAAATCAACATTAGAATCTTGTTAAATTTCTTATTGGTAGAGTCCAACATATCCACAAAAAAGGGACTTAGATAGTCACAGGGCAGACCCTTCTTATTAAAGAAAATTTAGGAAGTTTATTTCATTTCACGAAACATTTCACTAAAACAAATCCTGTAAAAATGCATATTTTTTCTCAAAATAACGAATCTCTTTCTTGATTATAGTGATAATTTTTAAGATGCATTGCATATCTTAAAATTTTTCAAATTATATATCTTAAATAAGTGCAGTTTCTGTCAAGTACATATGTGATTGTACCTGACCGTGGGTTTAGAAACCTTTGGAACTTGTCTGTAGGAGGAGTTGGGGAAGCTTGGAGGGGGTGTGTAGTCTGGTTTCTATTAAGAAAGTGTGTGGGCCCCTAAGCAAATTTTCTGTTTGGTGAGTGTGTGTGTGGGGGGGGGTCTTTCAGTGACATGGCTGTATCACAGAAGTTGACTACCATTGCTCACACACCCATGAGTTGGGTGAGGCTAGCATGGACGTGCCCTCTTAGGCAGGACAGGGCTAGCAGAGGTAGGAGAGATAAACATGCACTATACACTGTAGGTCAGGAAAAACCTTAATAAATAGCCCACTGACTACAGGGTGAAACTCTGAAATAACGTTTTGCCACCTTTTAAAAAATATATAGCCAGGCATTATGGTGCATGCCTATCATTCCAGCACTTGGGAGGCTAAGGCAAGAGGATCATTGGCCAGCCTGCCATACAGAGTGAAACACTGTCTTAAAACAAGAAGAAACACAACAAAAAGGCTAACTTTTAAATAGGGTATTTGTCAAATTTCCCTTTGCTAGGACAAAACATACAGTACATGCCACTTAAAGGAAGGGAGGTTTATCTTGGCTTTCAGTTTCAATAGGCCTGGCTCCCAGGAACAAAAGGCATTGTCAAGGTGCATGGTAGAGTAAAGCACCTCAGCCCATAGCAGCCAAGGAGAAAAAAAAGTTAGGAAGAACTAGGGATAAAAATGAATTTTTACAGGTTATGCCCCAGAATCCCAGGGAACCAATTTCCCAGGTGACCCTTCTCAAGCAGCAATCCCAGGGACTCTCTTTTGAAATGAAAATTTGTATTTTTCCAAGTCTTTGAATTTGCAATGGTGATATCTTTCTGATCCCTAAGATGATCTCAGCATAGCTTTCCTATTTCCTGATACAAAGTACTTGGCATCTTTTTAATGCTTATCTTTTCAGCAACCATGTTCTTTGTTTTTCTAACTTCACCGGTGCTTCCCTTCTGCTGAAGATTCACATCAACCCGCTCTATTTTGTGCTCTCAGTTCTCACTGTGATTCTGGCTAACAGCACCAAGAAGAATCCACGAGATAGCCTAAATGTGCTACCTTGAAATTTCCTTTGCTAGGTCAGTGGGTTTGCCACTTTTCAGTTCAGCTTTGCACAAAGTCTGAAGACATGGACAAAAATGTAGACAAATTCTTTGCTAGAATTAAACACATATGGCCTCTATTGAAGTTTTTGAAAGAATATTTACTCAAAACTGAGTAAACTGGCCTCTACTAACTTGATTCCTATCGTCAGTCTGATTTTTTGAGCTCTGATCAATATTACACATCAAATGCTGCTTACAACATTGTACAGTTCCCTGAAACTGCATCTCCAAAATTTCCCAGTTTCTCCTACAGACAAGTTCCAAAGGCTTCTAAACCCTTGGTGAGGTATGGTCACAGAGCAACCCTACTCCTGATACTGTATTGTTCAACTTTCCCATCACTGGGATAAAGTACTTACCCCTTGCAATTTAAAGGATGAAAAAATAAAAACCAAAGGAGCAGAGACTTATTTGGCTCACAGTTCAGTGGATTCAGTCCATGTTTGGCTGGCTTTAAGACAGAAATAGCATTATGAAAGTGTATGGTAGAGGAAAGCTGTTCATGAGTAAGAGAGGCAGAGAACGAGAGAGAGAAGTACAGACAGACAGACAGACACAGAGAGGCAGAGACAGAGTGAGGAGAAGGAAGGCTATGATAATGATGAGATCTAAATCATAGCACATAGTAACTTTTTATTGCTGCTACTGTTTGAATTTTTATCTTTTCCTTCTTTTGGAGGGGCAGACTTTGTATTTCTAAAACAAGTAAAAACATTTATGGTGTTTTCTTCCTTACTAGCCTTTTTTTTTTTTTTTTTTTTTTTTTTTTTTTTTTTTTTTTTTTTTTTTTTTTTTTTTTTTTTTAATCTTCTCTCTTTTTTCAGAGCAGTGATGGTAAAATTTTTAGAACTTTCAGTGATACAAACACCTCACTGCGACATGCATGCTGTAGGTTTATTACCACTGTTTTAGAGCATTGTTAAACATTTTCTCTTTAGGGGTGTCTTGCAAAGTAGAGCAGAAAATGGAGGGAACAGGAAAATGTATAGGAGTAGGAACACAAGATAATTCAAGGGAAGAGCTGCTGACTTCAACTAAGGTTTACTCAACCTGGATTCTGGATCATGAAAAACAATTGTCTTTAAGTTCTTCAGGTTTTTTCTGTTAATAATCAAATAAAGTAATTCAAGCCTCATGCTCTAATCCCTCCCTGAATGCTTCTTATGGCATCTAAGAAATGTTCATATATTCTAAATAACTCCCTATTTTGTACTTTTCTCTATCCAATCAATGCTTCTTTAAAATCCTGAATCCCCAGGTTTTTAGTGCTCCAAAACCTCGCTTCTCAAAGCCAGTAAAAGCAAATACAAGTTTGATACTATGACTGTATTAGTTCTTTATTGAAGGAGTTTATTAGCTTAATAGCTTACTAGTAATTTCATAAAACACAGAACGGGTGCAAACATAGCATTTAAGCAATCTGCATTCTTGACTTTAGGCACCAGAAAGCATATGGTCTACTAATGTATAACTTGAGATAGGCACCTATAGTAATGAGAAAAAGAGCTAGAGCAGGTCTGGATAGCACCAACCTGAGACAACTGACCCATATAATGCCTATGCCCTGCAGTTAAAGAATAACTTCATTTTACTTAAATTCCTTTTTTCTTTTTTTTCAGTACCCGGGATTGAACTCCAGACCCTGCGCATGCCAGGCAAACACTTACTCTACTGAGCTAAGTCCCCAGCCCTTAAATTCCATTGTTTTACTTCCTTACAATTCTCCTTTATTATTGTTATTGTTGCACTACAGAGGATTAAACCCAAGGTTGGGGCACTATATTACATTCACCAGACATTGTTATCTGCTTATTCATTCATTCACTCATCCCTTAAATTCATTTCTTTTAGACAGGCTCTTGCTCATTAGGCTGGTGACTTAGAATTTGTGACCCCCCTCCTTCAGCACTCTAAAGTGCTGGGATTACAGGCATATACCACCATACTCAGCTTTAAATATACTTCAAAGGTTTAGAGGAACAAAAATGGAGATTGGACTAAAGTCCTCTATCTTCTCATTCATCCCACTTTTGGAGTAAAGTAGCTTTCTTTGCCTTAACATCATCTTTTGATTTAACTGTATGTCATGTGGTGGGCAGCTGGACTTGTGTTCCATAGGAATCCTAAATTATGATGAATTCTGTCTTAGTTACTCTTCTGTCATTGCTGGGACAAATACCCGACACTCAAAATGAAGGGAGGAAAGGTTTATTTAGCTCACAGTTACTGGAGGTTTCAGTCCATACTTGGCTGGATCCATGGTAGAAGGGCACAGTGCAGAGGCCAGCAGTTCATGGCGGTGGAATAGCAACAAAATGTTGACAGAGGAACCAACCGACCAAGGCATCACAGAGCAACAGCTAGAGTCTATCTCTCTGTCTCTCTTTATATTGCATTCAGGCTCTCTGCCTCAGTCTATCTGCCTTAGGCCACACCCATAATACCCGGACTCAGACCCATAGTCCCTTCAGTACTAAAACACATAATCCCAGTGGATCATCAGTCAAGTCTCAGACTCTAGAAGCCCCCACCCCATGATTGTATGAGGCTTTGGGAGGACAACTAGATATAAATCATAACAATTTCCAAAAGCTTTTACAAAGAGTAGTATTAGGGGATGAGGCCATAAGAGACAACTATCTTAAGGGAGAACAGGACACAAAGTAACACGTTAAGTCACTCTTCCTAGAGTAATTCCTTTGCTGGAAATCTATGGCTTTCACAGGCCACTTCTTGCAATGACTCTGAGCAGTCATTTGTCACTTTCTCCTGCATTATCTCTTGTCATTTTCCAAGCTTCAAAATTATAATTTGAATATCCCAAGGAAACTGAAAATATGTAGTGCACAGAAAAAAATTACTTTCTAAAGAAACCAATCCTTTCATAATAACTGAAAGAAAATTTTCATCTTACATTATTCTAGATCTGAGTTTTCTGAATATAGCTAGAGTGCACCCAAAGAAGCACTTAAAGTATATCCCTCAACTACAAAAGACATGTGTCTAGCTCAAAAAACCAAGATCTACTCTTTAAGAAAAGCAAGGTACTAAAAAATGTAAAACTAAATATTTTATTAATAATGTGAGTGTATATTTGTCAACAGTACATGAGATCGGCATATCAATGCTTCCTTCTCAGGCTGGCAATTCTACAGATAGGGTAAGAATCAGATTGGAGAAAATTTGTTTGCCCCGCACTCCTATCCCACCACCGTACAACTTCTTTAAGGAAACTAAATAATTCGGTATTTTTTCTTTCTGTTTTCTTCTCCTCCTCCTCCTTCCTTTCCATTACATCCATCTTTTCTGTATTTATATATTTTTTTTATTTTGTAGAAGATTCTAATAGGCAGGAATTAAAGTTATATCTGATTTTGGCATGTCACTTACAGTTTAGGTTTGGTGTATTTTTCAAGACACTAATTGCTGTATATTTTAACCTTCCTTTCCTGGGGGCAAAGTACAGGCTTGAGAAACTGCTCCCTGCATCCCCTGGATAGATTCTGGTCAATAGTACTTCCTGATCTGAGAGGCTCCAAATGTGGCAATTGCTAGATAAACCATTTGAAGATGTATGGGTCAGTGACACATTTGTTCTGTTCTGGTATTAAATAGAAAATGATGCCCCAAGGGCAGGCAAGATAGCTCAGCAGATTAAGTGTATGCTTTAGCAAGTGCTGGGATCAGGACTCAATCCCCAGTTCCCCACGCCATGCTGGCCCCGCCCCCAGAGCATGCTGAGCCAGTAACCAAGTCCAGGTGTGGTGACAAAAATCCTGTAATCCCAGCACCGGGGAGGCTGAAAACACGAAGATCACTACAAATCTGAGTTGCGTAGTGAGACCCTGTACGAAATACATAAGTGGAAAAAAAAAAAAAAAAAAAAAAAAAAAAAAAAAAAAAAAAAAAAAAAAAAAAAAAAAAAAAAAAAAAAAAAAAAAAAAAAAAAAAAAAAAAAAAAAAAAAGGAAAGAAAGAAAAGAAAATGTTACCTCAAACTGTTCATTCAGGCAAAACCCTATCAGGAGAGATTCAACATTAGCTTCTCTGAACTTCACTTCTTCCCTGTGGAACTCTAGAATAAAAAAATAAGAAATATTCCACTGTAAAGGATAAATTTGAGTCATTTGCAGGAAAATAGATGCACCTTGAGTTTATAATTAAGTGAAATAAGCTAAATATACAATCTTAAATCTTGCATGGTTTCTTTTATATGTGAATATCAGAGTATAAGTAAACCGAAGAACAAAATAAAGGCTAATTTAAAAAATGGAAAACAAATCTTTTGCAAATTAGATGAAGACAAAGAGATGTAGGAAGAAGAGATGGACAGGAGGTGAAGGGGACATAAAAATAATTAAGATGTATCATGTACATGTACCAAATCCTCCTTTTTATTAAAATTTTCTTTTATTTTCAGGAGTAAAAAAACAAGAGCAAGAGAAACAAAAACAAAAGAAAAGAAAAAAACAAAGAACCAGGGTAACATATAACAATACCTATGTTACAGATTTTTAAAACAAGTGTAACTGATTAACAATAATTGATATATTTTCTATTTTTTATCATCAAATCTGTTGCTCAGATTATCAGATATAGTTATATAAGATGGAATATATTATCATATGCTTTCAAGAAAACTTAATTTTTTTTTTTTTTTTTTTGGCTTTTTGAGACAAGGTCTCACTATGCAGTTGAGGCTGGCCTTGAGCTCACTTTTGTAGCCCTGGCTGGTCTCGAACTCGCACCAATCCTCCTGCCTCAGCCTCCCAGTGCTGGGATTACAGGGGTGAGCCACCATGCCCGGCATCTCATTTTCTTTTATTGTCTTTTTTTAAAAAAATTACTTTAGGGGCCAGGGAGATAGCTCCGTGGCACAAGTGCCTGCCTGGCAAGTGCAAGATCATGAGTTTGAACCCTGGTCCCACCAAAAAAAAAAAAAAAACTTTAAAGAGAGTTTAGTAATAATCAATACGATATTAGAGATGGTACACATTTAGAAGATCAAGATGACAGGTATTTCAAGCATGGTATTAGTATTACACATTACTGTCCTCAATGTAGTTGCTTAGTTCATAGATATCAGCATAGAGTTAGTCAAGGTGAGAATTCTACCCATTAACTGCTATTTTCAAAAAACTGATGGAAATTCTTAGGACAATTGCCTTATCTGACATATATATATGGTTTTGCCTCTGCCTTATTTCCTGTCTTTTCTCCTTTCTCTTTCTTTGTTGTTTAATCCTTGAGTCCTGTTAGTTTCTACTTAACTGTATCTATTATACCTTTCAGTTTTTATTTCCTCTTTTAAGTTCTTACAATAGGGAGACAGTACAATATTTATGTGGGTCTGGTTTATTTTACTCCTGAGTATAGTCTCCAGTTGCGTCCACTTAGCTGTGAAGGATTCAAGTTTGTTTTTCTTTATAGCTGAGTAATACTCCATTGTATAAAAATACCACATATTTTTATCCATTTCTTAGGTGTTGGGCATTTTGATTGTTTCCAAGATTTGGTTATCAAAAACTGTGCTGCTATAAACATGGGCACACACATATCACTCTGACATGATGTTTTCAGTTCTTTTGGGAAAATTTCCAGAAGGGAAAGAGCAGGATTTAATGGAACTTCCAGTCCTAGTTTTTTGAGGAGTTTCCACACTGATTTCCACAATGGTTGTACCAGATTACATTCCCATCAGCAGTGTAGAAGGGTTTCCTTTTTCCCCACAGCCTCTCTAGCATTTGTTGTTGGTTGATTTCTTTATGATAGCCTTCTTTCTGGGGTGAGATGGTATCTTCATATTGTTTTGATTTGCTTTTCTCAGATGGCTAGTGATGTGGAGCATTTTTTCATACTTATTTGCCTCTTTTATTTCTTCTTTTTTTTTTTTAAGAATTTTTTATTTTATTTTATTTTTTTTTCTTGTTTCAGGACCTTTGTTTGTTTATTCACTCATTTTTGTGGCTGGCTCAGCCCACCCTGAGGGCAGGGCTGGCGCAGCATGCCGTGGCAGGGATCGAATCGCGGTCCCTGAAGCCGCCCAAGCTTTCCCAAGCAGGAGCTTTAGACCACTGAACCATCCTGCCAGGCCCCTTATTTCTTCTTCTGAGAAGTGTGTATTCATCTCAAATCCCTTTTTTAGGATTGGGTATTTAAATTTTGGAGCCCTAGTGATTTTTAGTTCTTTATAAAGTCTAGATAGAAGACCTTTTCTGAGTGGTTGTTAGTTGATTTTTTTCCCCAAATTTATAGATTGTCTTTTCACTCTGTTGGTAATTTCTTTTGATGTGTAGAAACTTCTCAATAAAAAAAAGAAATTTCTCAATAAAAGGAAGTCCCAGTTGTTAATTCTTTCGTGTATTTCTTGTCCAGTTAGATTTTTGTTCATGAAATGTTTGCCTACCCCTATATCTTCAAGATTTCCACCTACTTTCCCTTCCAACAGATTTAAAGTTTCTGTTTTAATGTTCAGATAGATATTTAATCCACTTTGACTTTAGTTTTGTGCATAATGATAGACCCGGGTCTAGTTTTAGTTGTCAGCATACAGAGAGCCAGTTTTTTCCAAAACCATTTGTTAAAGAGTCTTTCTTCCAGTGAATATGTTTGACCCTTTTGTCAAAGATAAGATCGCTGAGTGTGTTTCTACTTGCTTCTGCATTTTCTTCTCTATTTCACTGATCCTCAGGTATTTTTTTTTTTGCCCATACCATGCTGATTTTTTTGTCTTTTTGAGACAGATCTCACTATGCAATTCGGGCTGGCCTTGAGCTCACTTTAGTAGCCCAAGCTGGTCTTGAACTCACACCGATCCTCCTGCCTCAGCCTCCCAAGTGCTGGGGTTAAGACATGCACCAACATGTCTGGCTACCATGCTGATTTTATCACAGAAGCTTTGTGGTATAATTTCAAGTCAGGGATTGTAATGCCTCTTGCCTTGCCTTTGTTGCCCAGGATTGCCTTTGTTATTCTAGGTCTTTTCTGGTTCCAAGTAAATTTTAGGAATGATGTCTCTAGATCTCTGAGGTATGTTGGTGGAACTTTCATAGTGACTGCATTAAATCTGTGTAGCAATTTTAGGAGTATGGCCATTTTCACAATGTTGGTTTCTCCTATACAAGACCAAGGAATATCTTTCCATTTTCTGAAACCCTCTTCGATATCTTTTTTCAGAGTATTGTAATTTTCACTGAATAGATATTTTAATTCTTTGTTAGATTAATTCCTAAATATTTTTTTAAAAATTTTTTTGTGGGATGTGGCTTGAATAACTCCATCATTTGCCAGAAGTGTGTAATATCCATCATTGCCACAGCACTTATCAGCATCTATTGAGTGAAATTATTACTTTTATCACTTTATTTTCCTCATTATGGTTTCTTTCTCTAAATGGCATTGATTTTTTTTTTTTTGGATACAGGGTCTTGCTTTGCATTATTTGTGCTGTTTAAAATTTTTAAATTTTTATTGATTTTAGTAAGAAAAAATAATAAGACAGTTTCAAAACATGTTAGTTGGACAGACACAATAATTAATATAATGCATATTGTTGTCTTCACAGTAATTATTGAGAGTACAAGATGCAGACTTGATAACTTTTCTAAACACCATTAGTACAAATATTTCTTCTCACTGAACTAAGAGAAAGTAGTTGTATGTATAGTTGTGGTGCTATTGTGAAGGGTATTGTTTCTCTAATTTGTGTCTCTCATATTTGTTATCATGCTATTGATAATGCTATTGACTTTGAGCATTGACTTTGTAAACTGCTATGTTGCTTAACTTGTTTATTAATTCTAGGAGCTTCTTTGTGGAGTTTTATGGGTCTTCCAAGTAGAGTATCATGTCATCTGAAAGTGATGGTAGTTTAATATCTGCTTTATCTATTCTTATTCTTTTTATTTCTCTCTCTTTTCTGATGGCTCTAGGTAATGATTCCAGAACTATATTGAATAGCAGTGGTGATAGAGGATATCTATGTCTTGTTCCTGATCTAAGAGCAAAAGATTTAGTTTTTCCCTTTAGAATTATGTTGGATGTTGAATTGTCATAGATGGCTTTTATCAGATTGAGGTTGAGGACAGCTATTTCAATTTTCTGTAGGGTTTTGACCATGAATGAGTGTTGGACTTTGTCAAAAGCCTTTTCTGCATCAGTTGAGGGTGGTTTTTGGACCTGAATTTACTGATACAGTGTACTGCATATATAGATTTGCATATACTGAACCATCCTTGTATCCCCGGGATGAATCTTACCTGGTCATGGTATATAATCTTCTTAATGATTTGCTGTATTCTATTTGCTAGGATTTTATTGAAGATTTTTGCATCTTTGTTCATGAAGGAGATCGGCCTGTAGTTTTCTTTTTTAGTTGACTCTTTCTCTGGTTTGGGTATCAGTACAATGCTTGCCTTCAGGAATGATTTTGGGAGGATTGTTTCCTTTTCAATTTCATTGAAGAGTTTGAGGCATATTAGGATTAAATCTTCTGTAAAATTTTTGTACAATTCAGCTGTGAATCTGTCAGGATCTGGGCTTTTCTTTGTCAGTAAGTTTTTTTACTACATTTTCAATTTCATTGGCTGATATTAGGTTTTTGAGAGTTCTTACATCTTCTTGATTCAGTTTTGGTAATGTGTACCTTTCTAGGAATCTGTCTATTTCCCTGTGGTTTTGATTTTGTGAGTAAAGATTTTCAAAGTAGCTATTGACGACCTTCTGAATTTCCACAGGGTCTGTAGTAATTTTGCCCTTTTAATTCTTTTTTACTTGATTTTTTTTTCCTTTGTATTATTTTCTTTACCTCAATGGCATTCATTTCTGTTCTAATCTTCAAAATTTCCTCCCATCTTTGGGCTTTGGGCTTGGTTTGCTCTTTTTCTAGAAGCTTGAGGTGCAACATTAAGGTATTTATTTGTTCCTGTTCTTTTTCCTAATGTGTGAGTTCATAGCTGTAAATTTTCCTCTAAGAAGTGCTTTTGTTGCATTGAATTGTAGATATTGTTTAATTTCATCTGTAACTGTTGTTGAGGAGGATGTTATTCAATTCAATTCCCATGTGTTTATGGGTTTTTTGTGGTTTCTTTTGTCATTTATTTCCAGTTCCATTGCACTGTGATCAGATAATGGGATAATTTCTGTTTTTTTATATATACTTAAGTACATCCTATGGACTAGTATGTGGTCTCTTTTGGCAAATGTCCCATGTGCAGCTTAAAAGAATGTTTATTCAGATGTGGTTGAGAGGAATGCTCTATAAATGTGCACTAAGTCCATTTGTTCAAATGTCTAGTTCAGTTCTACTGGGCCTGGCTTGGGTCTGGCTACTATGTTTGGCTCTTTCCTGCTGAAGCCCATGGAAATGAACCCACTATGTTCCACTGGCAAGATGTTCTGCTCCTGAATTAGCTGGCTGGGTCTCAGCCCTAGCCTGTCTGCAGGGAGTTCTGTCACAGTGTCCCACCCAGTCATGTCCACTGGAGGAGGTTCTTCTAACTCTACTGATGAATGTAGACATATACTAACAAAAATAAAATTTTACACTATGAGTCTGTTATAGTAGTGAAACTCTGAACACCCAGTAGACCTTTCCATAAAAATACAAAAGAAATCAAAACTGTACATTACATAAACAACAACTAGAACCTGCTGTTCAAAATAGCATAAAGTTTAAACAGAACATGGAATACTGTATTGCTCAAGCACAATGATTATTCTACATGTTCAATTTTTAATTTAAAATGTACTTTCTGGGGCTGGGGAGATAGCTCTGTGGCACAAGTGCCTGCCTGGCAAGTGCAAGGTCATGAGTTCGAACCCCGGTCCTGCTAAATAAAAGTGAATAAATAAATAAAAACAATAAAATGTACTTTCTGTTGTGAAGTACTTAAGAACCCTGTTGCATTTGGGCTGCAGTAGCTGCTATTCCAGCAAGGGCCATTTGCGTCTAGGTCTGTGAATAGTTGGCCTGGAGTTATCTAGTGCCCAGCCTGTGTGACAGTGCATGGAGTCCTTGGTTTGACTCATGGTCTACTACTCACTGCCTGTGAATTCAGGGAAGTTCTTATCTTCTCTCAGCCACCTGAGAGAAGGACTTTAAGTGGGGAATGATAATGTAATCTACCTCTTAAAATTGCTAGGAGGATTAAATGGGGCAAAATAATTAAAGACATGATAATAATTCTTAGGTATTACTGATAAAAATTAAAAATGGGTACTAAATTTCTGATATCCCAAAGTTCCATTTTTCGGCTATCTTGGTTATACAGGATATAATGTGTCATAGGGCCGGAGTGCATTTCTATTATCCACAGGAACATGGTTTTTCTTTTTTTATTTTAAAATTTACTTATTTATTTATTTATTGAATTTTTATTGTACTTAGTAAAAAATAACAATGGGACAGTTTCAAAACATATTAGTAGTACATTTCCAGTATTTGATACAATACATATTGTTGTCTTCCTAGTAGTTACACAGAGCACAGGGTGTAGATGTGATAATTTTTCTAATCATTATTGGTACAAAAAAGAATTTCTTCTCATTGAACTAAGAGAAAGTAGTTGTATACATAATCCAATGTTCCATAATCGCAGTGGGTTATTGGCAAAACTGGAAATGATGGAAGCTGTTGATTTAAGCCTTTTACAGCTCAGCATACTAATCTAACTTTATGTTTCATGCCTTGTGGTTAAACTTTTCTGCTGGGTGGTTAAGGGCAAATTAAAGCAAGACCTGTATAACAAAACAAGGAACATAGTTGTTCAAAGGCTTTAATTTGGTATAATTTTATGGTTTTTGACCCCCAGAAAGCTCTTTCTTGGTGACAGGGATCTTTCCAGATGTTTCTGCTCAGACTGTTGCAGACTTAGCATTGTTGCTGCATATCCAGTGCTACCTGGAAACTCTTTTCTGGACCTTTTCTCCCAGTTGAAACATACTAGTGACTAGTGACTGCCCATCATAAAGACCCACACAAATGTTGAGCAGAAAAAGTGGAATACTGGGATTCAATGTAGGATCCAAAGAATACCAGAACCAAGTATGTGGAAGAAATAGCCTCTGCATTTTTTCACTCTTGCCCTTGAATCAGTTCTGATTCCATGGGTAGAAATTACAAAGACAGCAAAATAACAATAAAGCAGGAAGACTATAGAACCATAAGTGCCCGAATGTGTGAAAGTGCAAAGAGAAAGTATGGAAGGAAAGTGGGAAGAAGAAAGGAAATAAAATTAAAATAAGATGTGTAGAGCACTTGCCTAGCATGTGTAAGGGCCCAGGTTCAATTCTTAGTACTGCAAAGAATAAAAAAGAAGGACATGATGAGAAACTACAATTGTGGGATTTGAGGTTCCTCTTTGCCCTTATCAATCCTTGTCTAAGTCTGGAACCTGGTCAGAAAGGGTGTTTGAGGCTATTAGTCACACTCACATTGGGACTGAGCTAATATTCCAAATATTGTAAGTAACAAAAGTCAGAAATTCATTACCTGAGGCCATGGGAACAAACAGAAAGAATGTGTATAATGAGAAAGAGGGAAAAATGGGAAAAAAGAAAGAAGCCAGAGAAAAAGGAGGAAAGGAAAGCTTAAAAAATTAGTTACAGCTCTTGGAGAACCAGTCAGAGGCCTGGTTTCCCTTGTGACACATAGTTCCCTGCAAAGAAGAAAGTGGAAAGGAAAAGCTCACTGCACAGCTAGGACCCTTAGATCTGTCTTTACTCAGGCTTAGCTTTCTAACTTTGGCTAAAGTAGTTCCCAGAGTGCCCAAGGAGAAAGTTGGGATCTTTTCCCCTCTGAGGCATAATTATCTTCCATCCCTGTGACTGCCTTGAGACTATCCCCCCAAGCCTCCAGATAAAGGAAGAGTAACCGATCAAGGGTTCCATTCCCATGTTCAGAAATCCATCCTTACACATCTTCTGAGTTTTCACTTCTCATAGGCTACTTCTCATCAGTGACAGGGCAACAGGAATACTAAGGCAGGCCAAATTCTGGGAGACACAGGAGTCTTCTGTAGCTTAAGAACTCTCCTAAACACCATAGTGAAACTTCTTAGCCTCTGACAGTCTAGAATGCTCCCACATAAGCTTTTTTTCTTTCTCTTCTTTGCTGAGGGTCAGACTTGCTTCTGAGAAAATACCTCCAAGTGCTACAAGAACCCGAAAGTTCCAGCTTTCAATAGTAATTGTATATAGTGCAGAGCCCTAAGTCAACATTCCCTCTATTACACTTAGCATCTTCACTGTTCTCTGATGGTAATGTAAAACACTTTGGTGATTTGACCAGTCATCCTTGTGTTTGAAAGGACCTAGGTCTCTGGGTTAGGCAAGGAGGAATGGCTTGTTTTGGGGAGGTACTCTGTGAGGAGGTGAGATTACCACTGTTCTAGACAAAAATGCTCAGCTCTACCCCTCAGAATCCTTTAAAAGAAGTCAACTGTATGTAGCATTAACATGTTTTGTCTTTACATTATTAGGTCCAACCTAAATATGGTACAGAATCCTTGCTCTCTGGTGCTTCCTTAGTCTTGAGTTGGAACTGTGCTGTACAAGAGAAGTCTGTTTTGTCATTTTGTTTTAAATGCAAACTAATCCTTTATTTCAGGAATATATAAAACAAACATAACAGCAAATGTTTGCAAGTAAACTATGCATTCCGACTACCATCAGTTCAGTTTTATTTTCAGTTTTGTCTAAAAATATACTAAATGTGCTGGGTGTGGTGGTGCACACCTGTAATCCCAGCACTTCAGAGGCTGAGGCAGGAGGATCAGTGTGAGTCCGGGACCAGCCTGGGCTACAAAAGTGAGCTCAAGACCAGCCTAAACTGCATAATGAGACCCTGTCTCAAAAAGACCAAGAAAAATAAATAAATATAAATAAATAAATAAATAAATAAATAAATAAATAAATAAACTAAACATAATTAATATCCTACATAGAGGATCTGAGCAAGGGCAAAAGAGTTATGCAAATGTTATGTGCCCTGCTCCAGCAGCTTTCATTTCTCTTTAAAATCCCCACAATGTTCTCTTTCAATTCACACAGAGTGATTACTTCAAAAACAGAACTCCCAGAACCTGAGTCTACTTTTTAAGAATCTCAATCACATTTATGGGAAACTTAATCAGTGCATATTTCTTTCCTCATTTGCTTGAGGGTAAGTATGACCATGGCTTTCTCGGTGGTGCTGATGTCAACCTCCACGGCTGGCACCCCATGCCCATCTCATATTATTCAAGCAAAAGAACCTGAAATCCCAAAGATTCAGTCAACACTCAAGACAGGAAATAGGGGCACGGGCAAATGTCACTGACCCAGTACCCTCACGTCTCTCTCACTGACCTTTGACTGCCCTTTCCCACCTTCCCCAGTAACATCAGACCAGAAGTCTGATTTATCACAGAAAGTTAACCTTCCACCACTCACAAAACACTCATGAAATTGTTTTTCATTTATTTATTTTTATTCCTATTAATGAGAAAATAAAAGATAAAATAGTAATGAAACAGTTCCACCTGTTCCGTTTCCAACCTGGACTGGTTCAGCCCTCCTTAGGCAGCCTGGGGATCCCCCGCTCCTGGGAGGTCACCATATTGATGCCAAACTTAGTACAGACACCTGATCGGCACAGCACACTGCAGCACAGAACTCCTGGACTCGAGCAATCCTCCCACCTCAGCCTCCCAATTAACTGGGACAGGCATGCACTAACCACGCCCAGCAACAATTTCAAAACAAGTTAGTAGAATGGTTACAATAATTCATACAATGCATATTGTTGGCATCATAGTAGTTATTCAGAGGACAAGATGCAGACCTGATATCTTTTCTAAACACTATTAGTCCAAACTTTTATTCACAATTAACTAAGACAAGGTAGCTGAATATCTATCCTAACTCTCTCATATATATCTATATCTATGTATAATTTTTTTTCTTTTTAAAGTTTCTAACATAGGAGAAAATATCATACCATGTCTTATAAGTAGATTCTAAGTCAAAGATGCAATATGAATCATAAAGCAAGAATTTTAACTAAATATTCAGAAAATTAAACATTAATTAATTAAATATTAAATTCAATATTTCAAAACAATACTCCAAAATTCAAATCAAAACATGAGTCCACCTTAGAGGCCAGAATGTTGTGCATCATATATATGAATCTGTAATCAGTTCAGAGTTCAAGCATAGTATTTGAACAGGTTAATATGTACAAAAATATCAACTGAGAAAAAATTTCCATTGTAGTAAAGAATTTCTAAGAATAAAACATAACATAAATAGTGGAGTGGCAACTATATGACCAGAACTTCTAACAGTTTGGGGATAGGATATCACACAAAGTTTTAGTATGTTGTGGACACAGACAGTGTCCATGACACTTACTGGTGACCAGTTGTCACTCGTGGAACTGAGCTACTGCTATTTCATTGATATCCACCATGTAGGTCTGGACAGAATCATGACCCATTGGGTTCAGGAGAAGTCCATTTCAGAATATGCTGATGGACATATTCTGCTGCTGCATACAAAAGAATAGTTGCAAGGGTGCTGTTGTATGCCTCTTTTTCTCCTGTGTGTAATTGTTTGCCCTATTTTGTGGGTTCTTTCCACACACTCTTTCATGGAGTTGTGGTCATTTTGATCACTCTCTAGAATATCTTTTAGTAAACCATGTGGGAAATTTTTTAGTTGTTCTTTGTCCTGGAAGTATTTCACTTCTCCATTGAATTTGAATGAGTGTTTTGTAGGGTATAGCAGTCTGGGTTGGAATTTTTTTTCTTGCAAGACTTGAAGTACTTTGCTCCATGCTTTTCTTGACTTGATGGCTGGTAAAGAGAAATCTGCCATTTTTCTAATGGGTTTCCCTTTAAATGTGATCTGTTTCTTTTCTCTAGCAGCTTTTAGGATACTGTTCCTGTGCTGAATTTCTGGGATCTTGATTATTATATGTCTGGGTGTGGTTTTAATTGGGTTGATGCATTTGGAGTTCTATATGCTTTGGTTATTGAATGTCAGATTGTCTCCTCATATTTGGGAAGTTTCCTGCTATTATTTCTGTCCATATTTGTTTCTTATCATTTGTATTGTCTCCTCTCATTGATGCATATTGGTCTTACATTTTTCATCTTTGCATCATCTTGCAGATGTTGAATTGTTCTTTTCCTGCATCCTCGTTGTTTTTAAGAGATCTTTTCTTACATTTTCACTAACTGCAATGGTGGCTTTAAGGTCTGAAAATCTATTTTCACTTGCATTGAAACAGTTTTGCCAGCTTGTGACTGAGGCCTTAATTTCCTGTATAGTACTTTGAATCTGTTTCATGTATTCTATTACTGTCCTATATTGCTCATTCAAGGATTCCATCATTTTTCTATTCTCCTCTATTTTTTAGAAGCACTTAGTACTTATTTCATTGTAGTTATCATTTCTTTTTTTACTTCAGAAATTATTTCTGATCTGATTTACTCTATACCTTTCTGCAGTTGTTTCTTTACTTCAGATGCTATTATTTCAGAGATTTCAGGTATGTGATTTCCAATTTTTTCTATGCTACTGTCTACTGCATTTGTTCTGGTTGGGCTCAGGGTCTGAGAAAACATTTTGCTCCTTCTCTTTATCTCTTTGTATAGCCCTATCTTCTGAACTTTGGTGTAGAGCTTTGGTAGGGTTCTCACCTTAGAAACAGATCTGGATCTACCAAGTTCAAACTCCTCCAGGTGGGTGTGGCTTGGGCCTGGCTGCTGAGCTCCACTTCTTCCTGCTACAGCCCTTGGAGGTGAACCTGCTGTGCCACTCTGGCAAGATATTCTGCTCCTGGATCAGCTGGGTGGGTCTTATCTCTAGTCTCTCTGCAGGGAGTTCTGCTGCAGTTTTTCACACTGGGCCTGTCTGATGGATGAAGTTCCACTCACATGCTGGGCCTTGTTGCTGTATCAAATTGGTTTCTAGCAGGCCAAGGGCGGTCTCACTCACCCATTTGGCCTGCTTACTGAGTTGAACAAGTGTCCAGTGGGCCCAAGGCAGTCTTACATGTGTGCGTAGTTGCTGGGTTGAATCCACTCATGAAATTTTTAACTGCATAATTTTTCCTGAAAATGTGGAATCATCCAAATGTTTACATGGCTTTAAATAAAAACAATCTAGATTAATCCAGAGGGTTTCAATTGTTGTACAATGGAATATAAACCCCTAACAAGAGTTCCAAAGTTGGGGAGCTAAGAGGCAAAAGGTCAGGATTCTAAAGCCTAGCTATTGAGGGAGTCAGGAATGGAGGTGTTCATCTGTTTTGTTTGTCTTGTAGGGTCAATTTCCTTATTTGTCACAGGCTATGAAACAGGCACTGTTCTGACTTTCCACCTACTTTTTTTTTATTTTAATTTTTTTTTTGTTTCAGAACTTTTGTTTGTTTATTTATTTATTTTTATGACTGGCTCAGCCTGCCCTGAGGGCAGGGCTGGCACAGCATGTGGTGCCAGGGATCGAACCACTGTCCCTACAGCCACCTAAGCTTTCCCAAGCAGGTGCTTTAGACCACTGAGCTGGGCCCCCTTCCACCTACTTTTACCTCAAATCCCTTTCAACTATTTCAGGTCATTGCCAGCTGCATCCATGAGACTCTGCCCACATGCCTCTACATCATGAAGTTGCCTGACCAGGCTCAAATTCTACTTCTGGACACAACAATGACAACGTGCAGAAATGGTCAGGGCCTGTGAGAAAGGCTCCACCCCAGCTCACCTCCATCCTCCTACAATATTTAGGAGGGAGGGGTAATAAATGAGCAGGAAAGAAAGGGGCCAATAGTGATCAGATCCCAGTGCTAGGTATACAAAAAAACAATGATCTATATCACCCAGTCCTTACTACACATTAATGTTCACCTATTAGCTTGTTGAGGACTTTTTCAATTTTTATGCATTTCTTAGACAATCAACTCCTACTGTGCAAGAGAGACACTCAGGAAATGTTACGAGAAGGGAACACTTGCAGAGGCAGCACTGTCTAAACACTTTGTGCTCTGTTCTTGGCTTCCCCTCTGCTCGCAGGCTGCTAAATGCTCATGTGCACAACTTTATCACAGTATAACATGGCTTGCAATTAATGCCAGTGCTGTTTCCCTGAGATATCACCTTCAAAACAGGCCCTGGAGCTCAGCCTGAGGCTGCCTGAGTGGATCTTCAGCTTCATGTGAGGATATGCCCCAGTGATGATGCCTGCCACTGAAGACAGGAGACCCCAAGTTGGATCACACCAGTATTGGACTTGTAGATCCCTAGCCTGTCCAAAGGGTTCAGCATGTCACAGAAGTTCTCACTGTGTGCAGGAACAAAGGAGGATGTCGCTTCAGGGATCAGAATAAGAGAAGCAGAAAGGACTGGAGCCACTCTGTCTTCTCATCGAGCACACTGTGCCCAAGAGCATCCCCAGAGCTGATTTCCCTCCTTTGCCCTTCTGTGTGTCACCAGGGGCCATCTGCAGGGAGATTTCATATGGGTCCCTGACCAGGCTCACCAGGAGGGAGAAGTGATAATTGTGAGCAGCCCACACCTGCTGCTTCTCTTTGTTGTTGCCAGAGGTGAGACCAACGTTCTTCACCCAGAGGACAGTGTCACAGCTAAAATACACCACTTGGTTCAGGCTACCTGATGTCAGACATAACTAGGACACCAGGTCAGTGGTGTGGGTGCTTTGCTCAGTTGCCTGGACAGCCTGGACCACATTGCCTCGCTGGAACCATTTATGGCCAGTGCTCACACTGGACTCCAGTTTCTTGAGCTTCATTAACATGTCTTTGCCAGCTTTGGGCTCTAACAAATAAGCAGCACGCACGTATATCGAGCAGGTCTGAAGAATTTGTCTTGGCCCTGGGTCTAGTTGGAGAAGCAGAAGAAGGTGTCCATGGCCTCTGACTGAAGCCCGTGTGTGGCAGGCTCGATCGCTGGTCCTCTGGGACACCACGGTCCTCAGGGAGGGCATCAGTTGACATTTGTGGGAAGGGCTTTTATATAAAATGAATGAAATTCAGCAACTTCACTATGTACAAGGGAAGTGAACACACTTGTTTTTGCTAAGGATATAGAAACCTGCTGCTGTTACTTCCTTCACAAACTTGGCATTTTCACGTACTTCTGTGGTAAAGTTAGCATCATTTATTATTCAAGAACTAGCACCTTTTGTCTGTTAGTGACAGTATCTTCGAAAATTAACAAATAACTGAACGATTAGTGACAGATTTCTCTCTCTCTCTCTCTCTCTTTCCAGAACCAGGGATCAAACTCAAGACCCTGCACTTGCTGCCCCTACTGGCCGTTTTTAACCTGCTTCCTCTTCCTTTTTTTCTTTAGAAACCAAAACACACAGAGTAAGCTCTGAATAGGAACTGAGAAGCTCACTTAGAGCAGCAGAGGAACCTTATTTGTTCTGCTTATTTTGCACTTTATTGGTAGATACATCAGAAACATGAATTATTTTACAGTTCATCTTGGATGCACAAAAGAAAGATTGAGTTCAGTCAAAGCTATGTCTTCAGTTTTCTTTTTGTGAGAAGTATTACTCTAATGAACTTACAATTTATATCTTATTTAAATAAGCTGACCAAATATATAATCTTTTTTGTTGTTGTTCTTTGGTCTTTTTGAGACAGGGTCTCACTGTGCAATTCAGGCTGGCCTTGAGCTCACTTTCGTAGCCCAGACAGGTCTCAGAACTCACACTGATCCTCCTGCCTTAGCCTTCCAAGTGCTGGGATTGCAAGTAGGTGCCACCACACCCAGCATATATAGTCTTCTAAACAAAAAGAGTTATTTTATTTTCTTGAGAGTTCAAGATTTTTTGAATTTCTTTTATTGTAGTAAAAAATACATAACCTAGACATTACCATTTTAATAATTTTTGATCTGTATATTTCTTAGCAGGAATTAAATGATAGTGAATTTGAATTAATTAATGCAATAACTTGGCACGTAGTTATTGCCTAGTGAGTATGTTTACACATGTGCACTGGTAGGTGGGATAGGTTTGTGAGCAGATGTTCGGAAACTAAATCTGCTTGTGCTGCATCAAATTCTCTAAGCACAAGTCAACATGGGAGTAGATGTGCAAAAGAATTATTCTTTTTTTTTTCTTTTTGTATTTTAGGAAAGGGTCTACAGGGTGTTCAGGGTCTCACTGCTAGATTGGACTCAGTGATCTGCCTGTTTACAGCCTCCCAAGAGCTGGGATTACAGGCGTGCACCACCTTTCTCAGTCTCAATTGCTGTCTCAGTGTGCTGGGAGGTGGGGGGTGTCAGTATGGCAGGCCCAGGGATCAAACCCCAGGACCCTGCACTTGCCCACATGTGCTTTAATCTTCTTAGCTATTTGTCTGGTTCTTACAGTTATTTATGAAATTCCTGTAAATGTGAAAGTGGGATGGAGCAGGGGTAGAATAAATTACCTTCAGATCATGAGTATGCCTGACATGTATGAGAGGAGAAAGGGAGGGTAGGAAGATTGGGTAGTAAGATCCCTAAACACAATGAAATTTTGAGAAAGCTTGGCTAGACTAATGGAATATCCTAGAGTCAAAGCCCTCATTAAAGGAAACCCCACTGAGCAGAACAGTAAAGTACTGTACTGTTCCCAAACGCAGCAACTGGAGGCCAGTGGTCAGCTATGTTGTCCACACCTGGGTCTTTCAACAGGATATCCGAAGAGCACAGCTCTATGCTCCTCCTCATTAGTAGGCTATCAAAACCTGTTCTCCATTGGATGCATTTTCTGGGAGGATACAAAAACATTTTCAACCACATATCTGCATCTCCTATGAAAAGCCTTATTTGAGAAAGTCTTGCTGAGTATCTCAACAGATCTGATCCCTGTAACAACTCTTTCTTAACCTTGGCAAAGCTCCTTAAGAGACTGGCACACTGCATCCTTATCTGATGTTTCCTTTTCCCTCTGATTTCCCCTTGAACCTGTTCCACTTCTCCAATTCCAGTTGCAGCAGGATTTGTCTTTCTCTCTAGTTCCTGTTGGATGGGCGCCTGGGCCTGCTTTCTTGATTCCTAGGTCTGAGTTTTTCCTAGAATATTGCCTGTGCTCCTCTGTTTCATGACCTCAAAGCTTTCGGCTAGCCCTGCTGTATTTTTGATCCCCATCTAGGTTCCAGAAACCAAACCTCATATATGGCAACATGAGTGAACCTTGAAGACATTCTGTAAGAAAAGTAAGCCTGTAATAGAAAGAAGAGGATTACATGATCCTATTTATACAAGATATGTAAAGTATGCAAACTCATAAGAAGCATAAAGTAGTCTTTGGAGGGCTGTAGCTAGGGGCTGGGAAGTTATGTTTAATGTTTCAGTTGTCTATGATGAATAAATAAGGAATCTTCTAACCAAGTTATGCAAATAGTGAACAACAGTGTCTTGGACCCTGAAATAGTTATTAGGGGGACAAATCTCATGTATTCTTGTCACAAAAAGAAGGTTCTACATTTCCAGGACAAATGTGTTCTAACTGAATTTGATTTAGCTACCACACTCTTATTTTCCTCGTAGTAGGAAATGGTCAGTCTTGACTCTTCATTTTAACTCTGGCACTTGGTTGAAAGAAATATATTTCCTCATGGAATGCAGGAATAAAATAAATGAAACTAATAAATATCAAAACATTGACTAATACACATAAATATATGACTCTGTTACAGTAAATATTAAAATCTATGGCTACATAGCCTATGAGCAATTTTTTTCATTGTTTATAATTACCTTCTGTTTGTTTTATACCTTTTCCCCAGGCCCAATATTTCACTTTTACTTAAATGTTATTCAGTATAATTCTCCTTTCAACAATAGCTCGTCAGATTATTTTGGACAAATTCTGGTCATCCCTAAGGTCTGAGGATCTGCACCAGCTCCACAGGCATGTATTGTGCTCTGAGGTATTCTGCTGAATTATCAGTGTTGTGGCATGGATTGGGGTCATCTGCTTCTTGTCACAGCCTCTGGTAGTGGGAAAGTCTAGCTGGTCCTCTCTTGACTAGATTCTCTCTGGTCTCAGTAGACCTTTTCAGTTTCACCTCAAGCTTCCTTTTGCCCTCTAGCTCTCTTGTCAGTTTTCTACCTTCCTTGGGAGCTCAGAAACTTTCAGTGCCTCCTGGAACTACCTCAGATTGTGAGGCTTTGCCAAATGTCTCTTGAGCCCATCTGTCTACACACCTCCCTCAGTGGGGCTCCTCTATCACCCAGGCAGAGAATTTCTCAGAATCTTAGCCAAACTCACTAAACTCAGGGCTCCTGTATAAGTTCTTGGTTCTCTTTGCCTGAGATTCTTTCTAAGATTTCTGGGTCTTTCACATCCTCTTCATCTGAGCTTTTTAAAAACTCCAGGTGGGTGGAACGTATATAGTGCAGCAGGTTGGGGAAATGGTTCCAGAGTACAGTGTCTGTGCTTTATTTAGTCCCTTCTAAAATATCCTCTTTCAAACTGTTGTTCACACACTTTTCTTCTCCTTATCTTTTTTTTTTTAATATTTAGAGGACAGCTATTTCATATTGTTATGCATTTCTTTTCTCTGTGGTTTTTAGTATAAACTATACCCAGTCACCACATTCCATATTTTCTATTTAAATACTATCTAGTGTAGAATTATAACTAAATCCTTTTTCTCTCATAACAAAAACTGAGTCTTGCACATCAAAAAGTTTTCAACCAATTTTTTCTGTTATCTACTTTGGAATCAACTTAGAAATTCAGTCACCATTTTTTTGTTTATCTTAAGAGAGAGCCTTCTTCCTTTTCATGACCAGGCATATGAAGTGATAATAATTATTGACATGTAGTAGAATGATAAAACAATTAACTTGCTATCAAAACAGTGCCAAGTATAGCACAGACTATTTTATCTTCAGTTACAAATAACAAAATCTTATAAGTAGATGCTCAAACACTAATCTCCTTAAGCTGTTTTGTTTTGATGTATTTGGTACAGGGTCTCACTACATAGCTCATAGTGATCCTCCTATTCTCAACCCCCCCCAAGGGCTGGGATTACAGGTGTGTACCAGTGTCTATGGCCAGCTTAGTGTGCCAGGTGGTCAGGGCTGGTGTGGCATGTGGTACTGGGGATCAAACCCTGGTCCCTGCTCTTGCCTAAACAGGTGCTTAGTCCACTGAGCTATTTTGCTGGCCCTCCTAAGGTTTTAATTACTATGAATTTGGCTTAATCATTTTTTCTAGGGTCAGTATTTTATTTTTATTTAAATATTATTCAGTAGAGGACTATCTCAAACAATAACTGGCTAGATTATTCTAGACTAATCCCACCATTGGTAACAATTATAGTAGGTGAACAAAATATAAAGTAAATAATGGTTCAGAAAAACCACTGAGGGATGAGAATTTACATGGCCAAGGTCCAAAAAGATGAAACAAATCTTAACAGCATTCAGTATTGGGTCCTATTTCCCCTCAAAGGAACTGCTGATTTTTTAAAAATGTATTTTGTTGTTACAGGATCTCACTGCGCAGCTTGTACACAAGGTGATACTCCTGCTTTCAGCCTCAGCCTCCCCAGTGCGGGGATTACAAGCATGTGCCACTATGCCAGAGCTCTGTGGCCATCTCTGCCCACCCTGGGAGTGGGACTGATGCAGCATGTGGTGCTGGTGCTTGAACCACAGTCCCTGTGCTTGCTTAAACTTGCCTAAACAAGCATTTTAGTTCCCTGAGTAATCTCGCCTGCTGAGGAGCTGCTGATTCTAAATTTTTTTTTTTTTTTAAGGTACCAGGGATTGAACTCAGGACCCTGTGCTTGCCAGGTAAGTGCTTATTCTATTGAGCTATCTCCCTGGCCCTATACTGCTGATTCTGAAAGTGAAAGGAATTCAGAAGTTTTGGCACTCCCTGCTGGCCTGGCAAAGCCCACCACCTGGGCGAAGTAACTCTTAAGACCATTTGACCTTTTTTTTCTGACCTTGGAAAGGTCAGAAAAGGTCACCCCTTATAGTAGCGATCCTTGGTCATGAATGCAAATTCGAATTACTCAAGAAAGTAAAAAAAAAAAAAAAAAAAAAAAAAAAAAAAAAAAAAAAAAAAAAAAAAAAAAAAAAAAAAAAAAAAAAAAAAAAAAAAAAAAAAAAAAAAAAAAAATCTATCGGTGCCCTGTGATTTTAAAAGTATTTATAAAATTATGCTTATTAAAAGGACCAATCTCGGGGCTGGGGAGATAGCTCTGAGGCACAAGTGCCTGCTGGGCAAGTGCAAGGTCGTTAGTTCGAACCCTGGTCCCACAAAAAAAAAAAAAAAAAAGATAAAAGGACCAATCTCAAAAGACACACATGCCACCTACATAACAACTATAGAAAGGCAGTAATAAGACTAGAGAACAGATTAGCAGTGGCTAGGGGATAGGGATGGAGGAATGGGGGCATGGCTATAGAAAGAAATCACAAAAAGTGATGGCACAGTTGAGTAACCTGACTATAGTGGCTGTTACAGCCTATAGGTGAGGAAAAATTGCGCAGAGCTACACAAACATGCACACATATACAATGAGTTCATGTGTAACTGATAAAATCTGAATAAGCTGTATAGATTGTGTCACGACAATTTCTTGATACTATATTGCAGTTGTGTGGAATGCCACCACTAGGTAGAGAAACTTTAGGAAAAGGGCAAATAGAACTTTCCATTGGGGCCCAGCAGGATGGCTCAGTGGTCGAAAGCGCCTACTTAGGAAAGCTTAGGTGGCTTCAGGGACCGCGGTTCGATCCCCAGCACCACATGCTGCACCAGCCCTGCCCTCAGGGCAGGCTGAGTCTGCTGTAAAAATAAATAAATAAACAAGCAAAAGCTCTGAAACAAGAAAAGAAATTTAAAAAAGAACTTTCCATTATATCTCTTTATGATTCATATATATATGCATATATATACACATACATACATATACTTATATATATATATATATATATTTTTTTTTTCTAAAAATATTCCAGATGTGGGCCTGGCAGGATGGCTCAGCGGTCTAAAGTACCTGCTTAGGAAAGCTTGGGCGGCTGCAAGGACCGTGGTTTGATCCCCAGCACCACATGCTGCACCAGCCCTGCCCTAAGGGCAGGCTGAGCCGGCCATAAAAATAAATAAACAAACAAAAGTTCTGAAACAAGAATAAAATAAAATAAGTTATTTAAAAATAAAAAATAAAAAATAAATAAAAATATTCCAGATGGTCACTCCTGACCGTTTGAACCAAGTCTCTAGAATGGATCCCAGGTGCCTGCAGCTTTTTTTTTTTTTTTTTTTTGTGGGACCAGGGATTTAACTCAGGCCTTTAAGCTTGTCAGGAAAGCACTTATCCTACTGAGCTATTTCCCCAGCCCCTTCCTGCATATTTTTAAAGCTTTCAACGTGATATTAATTTGAAACCAGGGTTGAAAACCATTGTCTTATAGGGACTGAACCTGCTTTTAATAACGTCAATTTCTGGTTAAATTAGGATTATTGTGTTTTCTAGGCCTTGTGTATGCTAGATAAGTACTCTGCTACTAAGGTACCCCTAACCCTGCTTTCAGTTTATGATCAGTGGATAACCCTGCCTTCATGCATCACAGTGCCAATCCAGGTAAAAACAGAGAGAGGCAAAAGCTTCACCAGCTAGTTTGTTCTTTGGGGAAAAGCAAGATTTTCCTGAAAACATTCATCAGACTTCTGCATACATTGTATTGGATTAGGGCAAGTCCAGTTGCAACAGAGACTGGAAATTGCTTGACCTTTCCAGGATTTAATGGAGGAGAAAGCAAAAGGGAAGGAGCCTAGGAATTTTTGTAAAGTTGAATTCATTTCAACCTATAGCGCTTTCCTGGTGGACAGGAAAATTGACACACAAACTATTCACTACATTCTCCCTTTAGTGTAACTTTTGTATTGAAGAAACTATGAAGTTAAGAGCTGCTTTTCCCAAGCCGAGTCCCATGTTTAGCTCTTGGGAATCCTGCATTCTTGTGCAAGATTTGGAAGGCCTAAGTGAGCTGGTTGGTTGGCTGATTGACTGAGAGACTGAGTTCTCCTTTTTGTTGGCAAGCACAGTAAGGCAGAGAAACCCTGGCTTTTTCTGTGTCAGAATTTCAGTGACAAGTGGCTAGTGCATGGATAACAATGCCTTTGCAAAGCACAGATATCTAAGAGGTCCAGCATTGCTCTTGAGCTAGCAGCAGGAGTGGCGGTGGTGGCAAAAACTACCTGATCCTTGTTTTCTATTTCTGAAGCCAAAGGTTCCATCACTGGTGGCAGAGGTAATACCCACCCTGAAGCTAGCTCTGCAGAGGCACTCTAGAAGCTAACTTTGAAGATGTCCTGGAGGATCATCCCTATCTAAGCCATTCCTAGCCTAAGTTTTGATTTCTGCGTACCCAATGCCTTTGTTTAACATAACCAGCTTCTATTTTGTAAAGTAAAGGCTGGCCTTTCTGGGCTCCCAATGCTCATTCTTAAGCTTTTCAGCAAATCCATGCTTCATTTGAGGGAAACATTCTTCCCCTCAGATTTGACCCACTTCTGACATTCAGGGTGAGTGAACTGTTATTCTTTCTTGTAAGGCTGCTATGTGTCTCTCCGGGGAGCCATGGAGCCTATGTTCTGTCAACATTCTCAGTCCACACTATGTAAAGAAGATGCAGGATGACTACAATGTGAGCATGACACAAGTAGCAGTCGGTGACCCTGGCATACACAAAGTCCTGCTATGTAGAAAGGGTGAGGACTCCTACGCTGAGAGTGGTTGAGCCATCTGTCACTCATGGGTAAGCCCTCAGGAGAACTTCTTCTTTTTTTTTTTCTTTATTTATTTAAAAAAAAATTTTTTTTCTTGTTTGAGAACTTTTGTTTGTTTGCTTATTTATTTATTTTTATAGCCAGCTCAGTCTGCCCTGAGGGCAGGGCTGGCACAGCATGTGGTGCCAGGGATTGGCACCTGAAGTTGCCTAAGCTTTCCTAAGTAGGCGCTTTAGACCACTGAGCCATCCTGCCAGGCCCCGAGAACTTCTAATTATCTGCCATAAATATGTCTTATGCAGGCAGTGGAGCACATTCTTCTTCACTACATATATTGTAACCCATTTCCTGTGCAGTGGATAAGGAGCCTGAGTACTCCTAGGACCTGAATAATTAGTCTCTGGCTGTTAATCAGCCAGGCCTGGCATTTCTTTGCAGCTTCTGTCAACCTCCTTAGCAGGTTTTTCTAGTTGGTTTTATTTGTGTCAATCCCAAGTGTGAGTAAACACAGATAAGTCTTGTCTTTTTTTTTTTTTTTTTTTTTTTTTTTTTTTTTTTTTTTTTTTTTTTTTTTTTTTTTTTTGAGACAGATCTCGCTATGCAGCTGAGGCTGGCCTTGAGCTCACTTTTGTAGCCCAGGCTGGTCTCAAACTCACACCAATCCTCCTGCCTCAGCCTCCTGAGTGCTGGGATTACAGGCGTGCGCCACCACTCCCAGCTAAGTCTTCTTTTGCGACAGGCTTTTAGTTTGGTGATTTTATTTTACCTGAATGTTTGTGTGCTCTGTTCTCCAAAGTCTAGGCCTCATGGATACTGCCACAGGACTTTATGAATCGATAGCCCCTTTTGAGGTCATATTATGTTTAAACAGTTCTTTTTCCTTTTCCCAGGACTGACCTTCTTCAAGAAATTTTAAGACAAAACACTTGAGATAGGCCTACACCCCTAATCTTGATTCTGGCTAAAGGTATTCTTTCCTTGCCCCTTTGATTAACTTCTACATGGTTATAGAAATTGTTTTTTAACCACTAACATTTTCCAAAATTGTTATATTTGTAGGCAATTTAGTGTGCCTGTAACAGGCAACATTTCTCCCACCAAAGCTGTGTTTTCTTTTCTCTTCTAAATTGGCTCCTTCTAGGCCAAATTAAAGCAGGACTTTTTGAAATGTGGAAAGACTTTCTTTCTTTTTTTTTCTATAATCTCCCACTATACCCCTCCAAAGTGTAATAAATTACAGGATTTAGATAATCAGGATAAGTCATCTAACTTCAGAAAAGAAGTCAAGCATCAGAATCACTGACACTATTTTCTCTACTATAAAGTAAGCAACAGTAAGGTCTGACCCAACACTTTAACATCATTTTTTCTTATTTCTTGGCATAGTGAGAGTTACTTACTTGGTTTCTCAATATCATATGCGATGAAGGCCTCTGGAAATTGCCAATTTCCTGTCAACCCTCCTTGCTAAGGATTCAACTTAATGCTATTAATACAATATACTACCCTGGAGTGATGAGAATGACCATAAAACATCATTGCAAGGGAACTGGTACAGATTTTTAAGAGAAGCAAAGATAGGTGTGAACAAATTCTGTGAACACTAAATGTACTGATCTTCTTTGCAGTCAGATAATGGGTGTCCCAGAATGAGTCAATCTCAGGTCACTTCGGCTGAGTGGATCATGATCAAATGACAGTCAAGAGGCAGACCATTAGGCCCCTCATTTGTACAGTCTGTTCAAAAGGATGTCCAATAGATTATTTTAATTGACTTGTGAAATAATTTCTTATGAAGTAGATTGGAGAGAAATTATTGTAAAAGTTACTTAAAATAGTTAAATTCACCCGTGGACTAACTTCTATGAACAAGGAAACAGAAACAATCAGGTCCGGTGGTTTATGCAGAGCTTAGTATTTCACTCTCATCTGACTGCTGGTTCTGTAATCCTTCTCACACTATCCCAATAATACTCTGCCAGTAATAACCTAGTGATCTGAATTCAACAATATACATCAACAACTTCAACCAGGTTATAAGTATGGCTGTGTTTAAAATCTACCTGTAATGATTCCACTGCAGCATTATACAAAGCAAACAATTAGAATTAGTAACACTACCTATCCAAAATAGCAAACTGAATTTCCCAGAGGAATGCTTTAATGATAAGGAAAAACCTACATAATTTAAGCAAGGTAGATGATAGAAAGGTATAGTCATCTCTCCATATCTATGGGGGATACTTGCAGGTGCCAAAATCTGTGGATGCTCAAATCTCTTACATAAAATAGAACTTTATACAGGCACAACCTTAAAATATATTCAGCTCTGTAATAGCAACCATAAAATCAGTAGTAGCATTTTTTTTTTTTTT
>PVJA010024027.1:0-32306 GCA_004027025.1 Myocastor coypus | reverse complement strand
ATTTTTTTGAGACAGGGTCTCACCAGGTCACTAAGTAGCCCAGGCTGGGCTAGAACTTGTGAGCCTCCTGCCTCAGTCTCTCATTGTGCTTGGGTCACAGGCATGTACCACGGCAACTGACTCCACCCATTTTTCTGCCCCTCTGAGACTGGGGCAAGGTGAGGAAGCTAGGATTCCACCGTCTCCTTGGGCATCCACCGCACCCTGCAGGAGATCCCTGCTGCGAAGAAGTTATCCGCAAGTGCTGCCTCACTTCCTGAACGTCAAGGGGAGATGAAGGAGCATATGTAGGGGCGCTGGCCACAGGGCCCCACACGCATGCTGTGTACTACCAGGTCTCTGAGATTCAGCACTGACAGGAAGCAGTACCCAGGTTCTGGGCCCCCTGACGACCCATTTTTGATGGGCCAGTTGGCTCAGAGACATACCACAATACAGAAAAAGAGAATTTTGAAAAATGGAAAGGAAAGAAAATTTCTCTTTTTCCTCAATGTTTTCTCAATTCTATGTGAGTTGGGGGTAGAAATATAAATGTTTGTCTGGATCTTAGCATCTTAGGAAACCCTTCCCTCACTTTCTAAAAATCTGTCTCTCATAATCAGCAGAGGAGGGAGAAAGGTTTACCCCCATCTCCCCTGTTTTGAGACAAGATCTCGCTATGTAGTTCAGGTTGGGCTTAAACTCACTATGGAGCCCAGGCTGGCCTTGAACTCCTGGTGATCCTCCTGCTTCAGCCTTCTGACTGCTAGGATCAGAGGCATGCGCTATCACGTGCATCGAAAGACCTCCCTGTGCTTGCCTACCATGGACAGTCTTGGAGAGCTGGGGGCATGTCTATTAGGCCATCAGTCGTGTATAGCTGAAGCCGTAGAATGTTCTGGAGCTACAAGTCTGTCCAACGGCCCTCCGCTGGAATAGAGAGACAGAGTCTAGCTTGCCAGGCAAGTTCTTGAACTTGGAGAGATAGGTATGGAAATGGCTTGTCCCTCCTGGGAGCCTTGTCCTTGGAGCCAGAGAAGTGTGACCAGTGTCAGCATGAAGGCACAGTAGCTGCACTCCTTGCCAGTGGGCATAGCGAACCCCACTGGTCTTCTTTGCTCTGTAGACCCTGTACTAAATATATGGAGAGAGAAAGAGAGAGAGAGAGAGAGAGAATCTAGAAACAAGAAAAGGAGTTGGGTGCAGTTATCAGGGCTCTGGTGTCACCTGGGACCAAAAAGAAGAAAAGGAAGAAGAAAGCAAAGTATACTACAACTTATCATGAAGCTCTTTTCTCTAGTAACTGTGGGTACTAATTGATTTATTACTTAACTTACTCCAGGTTATGTCTTTGATCACCTCTGGCAAAGAGTAAGCAGCCAAGTATAATAGAGCTGGTTTTTCCCACAAGTAATGCAAGATGCATAGAGGAGGGGAGAAATGACAGAGTTAATTTTTATCTTAAAGCACTATGGGGGAGAGATTGAGCTCCCCTATGGAGAAGGTAAAAGGTAGAGTGGACTTTTGTGGGACGGTTGGTATTTGTAGACGGAATACCATAAAAATCTGTATTCTAATCACTCTCGTACATATTCTTCACAAAAATCCTTGCTGAGTATGTGTTGTTTCCAGGTGATAAATGAGAAAACTAGGACATAGAGAGTGAAAGAGATTTAACCAAAGATACACACTGGGAGAAACTGAAATCGGTCCCAGGCCTTCTGGCTCCCATGCTCACAGGTCTGGCCATCATGAAAAAAAGGCAAAATATTCTGGAAAGAATGGAACATGTGCTAGACTTAGTTGTGCTGTTAGACTGAAGTTTGTAATGCATGAAAAGTCAAACAAAGATTGAATAGGTACCATGTACAGTTAGCTAGAGACCATTCATTCATTCATTCACTCATTTGTTCTTTCATTTGACTAACACTTGCCAAACAAACTTGGTACCAGGCACTGCACTGGGCACTGGTGATGCTGACATGAACCAATCTTTCAAAAACCATGGGTCCAGGTTAGGGACAATAACTTTTCAGAGTTACCTAGACATTTCACACTTACCTCCTGCTTGTAGCTACCAACAGCACCACTGGTATTAAAATAAAAATCATGTACTTCAAAGTGTGAATTTTGAACCTACCTGAGACAAAAGCAGCATAAGCAAAAAATAAATAAAAGAATAAGAGACAAGAAAAGATGCCATACGATTATTCTGCTACCATTTAGTATATGGCTAAATTCCTAAATTTCTGTGTGAAAATGTATAATTATTTTTTTTCACATTCTATAGGGATTTAAAATTTAGGATATCTATGATTGATGGAAAATATATGTTTCATGTTATGTCTAAGGTATTTAATAATCAGATAGTGATGTTAAGCTGACGTGCCTATGTTATAGGGAATACTATCATTACGCCTCTCTTCTGGAAGGTTAACAATTTAAGGTAGAAGATCAAAAACTTAGAGAAAAAGAAGGGCTACAGGGATAGCCAATATTTTGGCGCTGGCCCTTCAAGGTCAGTGAGGACTCGGGACAAAGAGAACCTGTACTGTAACATCCTATAACTCAGTGGTGTCCCAAATTTTCAGCACAAGCAGATTATGAGACTACAGAGAAAAGCGATCTATGATGTAAAATGTGCCTAAGAAGAATCACTAGAGAGAAAACATTTTCTCCAGCTTTCACAGAGAGCAAATTGATCAAGCAGTGGCCATGAATTATTCAGATGGCTGACACTGTCAAAATATCTGCAAATAGCTGTACATGGTTTCAGGTTAAATCCTGAGCGGATTTGACTGACCTTGTCAAATACAAAAGTCACATTTTTTTTTTTTTTTTTTTTTTTTGGTAACATAGGTCTTGCTTTACGTTGGTCTTAAGCATCCAACAGAAAAGTCAATCATGAGGTATAAAAAGTAAAGCCATATTAATATGCTGAGCTGTGAAATGCTCAAGTCAACAGCTTCTGACATTGCCAGTTCTGCTGAACCCACTGCTATTATGGACTATTGGACTATACATACAACTAATTTCTCTTAATTCAATGAGAAGAAATTTTTTTTTTTTTTTTTTTTTTTTGAGACAGGGTCTCACTATGCAGTTGAGGCTGGCCTTGAGCTCACTTTTGTAGCCCAGGCTGGTCTCGAACTCGCACTGATCCTCCTGCCTCAGCCTCCCAAGTGCTGGGATTACAGGCGTGCGCCACCACGCCCAGCTAATGAGAAGAAATATTTGTACTGATGGTGTTTATACAAGATACCAAGTCTGCATCTTATACTCTGAACAAATATTACAAAGACATGTGCAATGCATTATTGTAACTCCTACTAACCTGTTATGAAACTGTCTCGTTATTTACTTTCATTAAAATTAATTAAAAAATAAATGAAAAAAAAAGAAGCAACATGAGGAGGGTTCAGAGGTCAAAACATAGGATACCCAGTTAAAGCCAAATCTCAGAAAACAACCTGCAGTTTTTTAGTATGTCCCAAACGATGTATACTTCTAAAACATTTTCTTATTGTTTGCCTGAAATTCAGATTTAAATAGGCATCCTGCATTCTTATTTACTGAATTTGGTAACCGTAAACCTGAGTGATGTCTTTTTGGAGCTGTTTTACAAATGGGCTAAGAGAAGGAATATGTTGAAGGTAACTGTGCAGTTCAGAGCCCGGCAGCCAGGGCTCAAGGGCCCAGTGCAGGACTTGCTATGAGGCTGCCTTTCGTGTTCCCACCAAGAAGGGCTAGCATCTAGACATGAGCTTGCAAATGCCTGAGCCAAGCCACTCAGCCTTCCAGTCCCAGCGGACCCAGTTAACTTCTGTGCCAACATAGGTTGTAGCACTGTCCTTAACTGCAGAGGGTGTTTAGATACTTGCCCTAAAAGCACCCTGCAACCACTGGTGGGGATGTACAGGGCTGGATGCATCTGGAGAATATGATATTGGGATTTAAGGTGTGTGGTACTAAATGAGTCAACTGATTGAATTAGCATAGTTCCAGAAAATAGATAGCTAAAAAAGGCTCACTGAAGACAGAAGCCCCAGCCTAGGCTGAAAGGGTGTGGCCTGGCTGGGATGAAAGGCAAAGGCGGGCTGCTGCTCTGCAGCTTGCTGTCCCCCACCCGCCCTGCCAGGCCACGGACTGTTTCTCCTCTGTGATGGTGCTTTGTCATGCTACCCTGCGGTGTCTTAGAAGCAAGTTGACTGTGGGCTCAAACCTCTGCATACACTGAGCTGAATGAAACCTTTCCTGCTTTAACTGTGAGTGCTGGATATTTTGTACCAGCAATGAGAAGAGTAGCCCAGACAGTGAGGAAAAAAAGGATTTTGATAGTGAAATTCCCCAAGTCAGGGCTGCTCTGACCCCAGAATCAAAGGCCAATGTCACAATAGAAAGCAGGTAGGCCCCTCCAATTCCCCCTGCCCCACCTGCTGGCTATAACTCTGGACAGGTGTGCAGTGGCTCTTGTAAGGGCAGAGTTTGGTGAAATGCTTCAGGGAGAACCAAAAAATCTTATGAGCCACAGCTTAGGGGAAATCGAATTTTGACTTCAGAGCAACATCTCAGGAGACTGTGGCCAACGTCAAGGTGCCTTTATCTGAACACATTCCATTAGGGAAGGAGCAGGAAGAGCCTCGGCCTCTCCAGGTAACTCAATCAGCTTCTGTGGCATTCACAGGGATATCAGTTACCATAAGCCTCTCGGGCACTGAGGAGATTAAGAGAAGGATTACCTGCCACTTACCACGTGTCATCCAGGAGGGACCAGACTCATCACTAGCCCTGTTTAATCAGGTCCTGGTAGGCTGTTTTCAAAAGGATACTGTCGGCATTTCTAAGTGTATTTTAAACTGTCCATCATACCAGTGAAGGAGACTCACCAACAAAGAGTGACAGCAATGTCAACACTGGCCACTGGAGGAATTTCTCACAAAGGGCCCTGTGTGAAATGACAAGAAATAGGACAAGGAGGTGCTGGGTTTTGCCACGGATACTCCGGACCCTCTTAAATGCACCCTCAGAGCCAACATCTTCAGGCCTGTTTCAGCCCTATGTTCTACTCCTCAAGCAGTCCGTGTGCTTGAGCCAAAACAGTGTTTATCAAGACCAAACTATCAGGATTGATGCTACCCCTGGCATCAAAAGAAGCTGGCATTGGCTCCCCTCCAAATCTCGGCATCCAGACCAGAAGCAAGCTGTCCTCACCATAGCTTCACGTGGGATCTAAAAGTCCACATGGCCTGAAAAGCAAGTCAGGTCCCAAGTCACTTTATAGTCTATGCCAATAGTCAGCAGACTATGGCAAGTGGGCCGATTCCTTTTATTTTTATAAATAAAGTTTTATTGGAACACAGAACACTTATTCATTTGTGGGTTGTCTGTGGCCATTTTTCAACAGTGACAGAATTGAGCAGTATAGCACTCAGTCCACAGATATTTACTACCTTCCTCTATATAAAGAAGAAACCTGATCTCTGAAATCCAGTCCTAAGAAGAGAACTCAAGTGTTTGTTCATCACTGATCTGGGATTGAGGAGAATAAATGCCACGTCTTTTTTTCATATTTTTATGTATTTGATAAAAGATCTCACTAAACAGCTTGGACTCATGGTGATCCTCCTGTTTTCAGCCTCCCCAGCGCTGGAATTACAGGTGTACACCACCACTCCCAGACTTGTTTCCTGGCTCAGAGCACCCTGAGGGCAGGGCCAGCTTGGCATACAGGACTGGTGATAGAACCCTCGTCCCTACACTTGCCAAAGCAGGCACTTGGTCCACTGAGCTATCTGGCCAACCCTAGATACCATGTCTTGACACATTCTATATTTAAGATGTTGAGTTGAAGGAGGAACTATTGAAGTTGAAGCTTCTTAAAGTCTGTTATCTAAGAATGCCAGACAGAACTGCCTTCACTACATTCTCTCCACAAAGAATTTCAAGTTGTCATAAAAATGATGGAAAGCTTGCTCTGGATTAATTTTCCTAAAGTAGAATTTTGATGAGACTCTGCAATCTCAGATGGTTTCTGATGCCAAAAGCACTAGGTAAGGCTGTTTCTGAGCCTGACCTTGTGGCCACCTACAATTTGTACCAAAGTTGGTTTCATCCTCTTTGCCACAATATTCCGTAGCACTTATTCTGTGCCGTTTCCCGCCTGTCACTGTGCCAGAACTGCAGCCCCCAGGTAATCACAGGGACAGACTCCCTCAGCTGCGGTGCTGCCCCAGGTGGAACAGCAGGTGCCCGTGAACACAGCTGCTCCCTGCTGTGGCCTTCCTTCCAGCT
The DNA here is from genome assembly GCA_004027025.1 of Myocastor coypus. Classification (NCBI taxonomy): domain Eukaryota; kingdom Metazoa; phylum Chordata; class Mammalia; order Rodentia; family Myocastoridae; genus Myocastor; species Myocastor coypus. The sequence continues at coordinate 26,036 of PVJA010024027.1, read as the reverse complement.
CTATCTGCTGAGCACAGCTACCCCGCAAGGCTCATGTCAAGCACGTTTATAAGGTTATGATTGGACAGCTCCACTAAGAAGTCTTTTCCTCTTCCTGAACTCCTGAGTCAGTCTTCCCAACCTCTCTTGTGAGGAACACCAACTCTACTAGCTCATGCCGGTGAGATTTATGGCAATGAGGCTACAGCCTTCATGAAATAATGGGATGTGGTATTCCTGTAGGATGGAAAGGTACAGGGAACAAGGCAATGACAAAGACATTGAACTGTGGAAACTATCCATGAAACCAAGGATCCAAGGATCATCTCGCATTTGCTGCCTCTGGAGAAGTTTGCTGGGCCCTCAAAGAGTTCCCTTTCCTGTAGGCTCAGTGTCTAGCAACAAAAGCATACACATCTTCATTGGCCTTTGTGGAACACGCCAGATCAGCTGTAGTGCAGGTCTCTGGAGCACTCTTCCAGAGTTGGCTGATGGACAGGGAAGACAGAAGGTTTCAGGAGACTTTTCAGCCAAAATATATTTATTGAGCAGCTATTATGTGACTGGCACTGGAAGAGTGGAAAAAAATACAGGAAAAGTTTCTGCCTTCACAGCATTTATCTTCTGGGCCTCAATCCCACCCAAGAAAAGGAGCAGCCTTGGAAATTCTGGGAATGAGTTGGAACAGCAGAGCCTTTGCTGCTACCTAGCAGCTTCTAAGGACCATCTGGAAACAGGAGGCAGGCAAAGGTAACTCAGTATCTGGCCTTAAAGACCCCCTTATACCTACTATTCTAGTCATCTTTAAGTTACTGTGACAAAATGCCTGGAACAATGAATTCAAAAGAAGGAGAACTGCCTGGGCTAATGGTCTCAGAGGCTTCAGTGCATGGGTGCTTATCTCAGAAGCTTTGGTCCTTTACAGCACAGAACGTCATGGCAGGAGAGTGTGGTAAGGGTTCTGTTCAGGATAGCCAAGTAGCAGAGAAAAAGACAGAAAGGGGCCAGGGGTCTGAAAGACCCTTTAAGGGGACAGCCTCATTGTCCAGCTTCTCTCCACTGGGCCTTACCTCCTACAAGCTCCTCCCCTCCCAGTAGTGCCAGGGGCTGGTGACCATAGACTTTTGAGGAACACTACCAAATGACACTGTAGTGCCAACCTTGGGGGCCTTCTTTCTTTCCATGCTGTAGTTTTCAGAGAATGCTGTTCTGAATACAAAAGTATGAAGGTCACTGGGAAATAAATCTGTTCTGCGAATAAAGATGTGAAGAACTGAAGCACATGCGGGAGCCTATCAGAATCTTCGGCCGGCAGACTCAAAGTCTACTCCCTGGTGGTAGGATGGCTCGATCTCCACCAGGCTGCTGCCTCAGAGTGTGGGGGATGGCTGGGGGCAGCCCATTAAACACAGAGTCTCATCTGACTCTGGGTCAAGGCTGCTTAGAAAGTGTTCTGAGCTCCTGGTGGAAACTGGTTCACATAAGAGGGGATTTTTGCCCTCGGCTTGGGTCAATGATGAAACATGCTGAGAGCATGGCAGAAGGTCACCCTCCCCACCCACCCAGGCTCCTGATGGCCTCTGGACTAGGGGGAGCCCCCCACTGAAGGAATAGCTCAGGGAGTTGCCAAAACCCTTATCAAGTTATCAATAGCTGCTTAGTTTAGGATTCCATTAGCTTTAGGACCACAAATCCCAAATGATGCTTGGTATTCAACAAGGCCCAAAGCTGTTGGCAAATGAGACCCTGGCCTCTCTCTCACCTCGATTCCCTCAAGAGGTCTCCTTCTACATTGAGCTAGGCCTCCCCCACCACAGAGGGAAGCCTTCACAATGCTGGGTACATGAAGCTGCTTCCTTAACCCTCTGGAATATCCCATAAGATGTGCCTCTATCCCTCCAATGAACCCAAATTAAACTTAAGCCAGGGACCTGACTTCATAGGTAGTCATCTTGGAGATACTGCTCAGGTAGACCTCTCTCTGCCTGTCAAGTCTCCCATGGATGGTGCTGTTTAAGATATCACCAGTACCTGAGTTTCAGGTATTAACTGTGCTAATGCCTTGATGGTGGACCAGGGCATAAGTAGAAGTGGGAGGGACAGGCCTTCCTGAAAGTACTCTTTCAAGGTTATAGTTTCAATCTTTGTGGAATCAAAGACCAGTTTTATAGGAAAAATGTTTTCACTGCTGGGGCATAGTGACACAGGGAATAAGAGAGTATTTTGGAGGGCTGATTCAAGTAAATTCATAACCTGGATCCCTTGTATGCACACTTCACTGTAGGGTTTGTACTCCAATGAGACTCTAATACTCCTGCTGATTTAACATCAGGCAGAGTTCAGGAGGTAGTGGGGACTATGGGTGGTGGCTGTAAATACAAATGAAGCTTTGCTTATCTGTCATGTCAGATCATGGCTTAGGTCATAGTTTGTGTCTCATTGTCCCCACAAAGCCTCATGCAGCCTTGGGGTGGCTTCTAAAGTTTTATTATTATTATTATTATTATTATTATTATTATTATTATTATTAATTCATGATCCAGCACTGGAATTATGGGTACGAGTGCTACACCCACCCTGGAGCAGATAGCCTTGGTGCACTATAGTGAAGGAGAGAGGCCTGCTAGCTGCCACAGCTGCTGCCCCTCCCGTTGCTCCTTGCTGTTTTCTGCCACCATGAACTGCTGCCCTCTGCCATGTGCCACTCTGCCTTGGAGCCAGCCATGTATGGACTGAAACTTCCACAAATGGTGAGCTTAACAAGCCTTTCTTTCCTTAATTTAGGGTGTTGGGTATTTTTTGTCCCAGGAATAAGAGAAAAGTAACCAAGACGGCCCATTACTAGTCCATGGCCCATGGGTTGGGGATACCTACTGTAAGGTTCCAAATCCCTCTCGCTCTGTACTTCCTGCACATCCTAAGCCTCCACTTCACGATGGGAATTGCTGTAGCCTTAGACCTTCAATCGCTTATACCTTGGCATTCCCTGTGATTTCCAAGCAGGGCTTTCTTTCTCTCGCTGTTTCCCTTCCCCACAGAGGCGAGGTATCTGATTGGAATTAAAGCGAGGAGAGGCCAGTCAGTCCATAACCATGCTCTGGAGTCTGCAGTGACCTTTCTAAATGCCAGCCATATCTGACCCGCGGACCTGGAGAAGCTGGACGTGGACCGTCTCCCAGTGGTCTCTCAAAGAGAGATGGTCCAGAGTAGAGGAAAGGAACCATTGGTGCTCAGGCTCAGACTTTATGCCATAGGACAAACTGGTAGAACAAGAGCCTGGACTGTCCCCTGGCCCTGTAAGGTGTGTGCAATTGCCACCACTAACCCACTCTGAGAGCAGAGAGTGGTCACAGATAGCTGAAACTACCAGGCTGTCCAGGCCTTCCTCGTCCAGCAAGCTGATGCCACCTTCAGAATCTTTGCATCTGTAGCCCCTCTCTGGCCCTGTCCTGGCAGCCAGCAGGCCGGGCCTGCAGTTCTCTGTAGCACTGGAAAGTGCAGAGCAACCTGCTTCTATAAAGTACAGTTTCTCTTGCTCCTTTCTCTCCCTCGGCTCCTGTGCCAACTTCTGCTTTTTTACTGGAACCACTGTGACCTCTGTAGCACCTCTGGGGAATCTACCCCTTGTCCCTCAGCCGCTCTCCCTCCTCCTCTTCCTCTTGTCTCTCTCAATTTCTCCTTTTTTCTACCTTGCACAGGTAATTGTGAGACGGTGAGGGAAAGCCCTGGAGTATTCAGTTCCAAACACTACCCAGCAGTTCTCAGAAAGGCACAAAGGACCGCGGTGAATGTCACATTGAGTCTGATCCAGCTGCACCTGCTGGCTGCCCCAGCCCCTCCGGTTCACCAGGGGGTCACCAAACGCTCGCAGATTCTCCGATGGCAAGGAGAGCTACTATGTTTTCAGTTCACAGTGAGATTAAATCTACAACGTTTGACCTGTCTAATTTATTTTGTGGCTGACAGAGCGAGGAAAGCCCGTAGGAAGATCTGGGTTCATTTCTTCCCCTTAAACAAAGCACCGCGGAATTTGTAGGAAGCCGTTGCAGCTGGATGCTTCATTCTGGGCCCAGACATGGAAATGCATGTCTGACGAGCAGCGAACCCTTGGCTTGGGCCATGGGCCAGCAGTCAGGCTTTAGATTCCCTTGGAACTGTAGACACGAGCTGGTTAGCATGGCAGTGTAAGGTCCTGTAGAGCTTGGGCTTCAGCTTAGGGCCACTGACTCAGAGATCAAACCCTCGTCTGCAGTTCATTGCACTGCGGCCAGCTCTTGCTGTCCTTCTTTGTCCTGCTGCCCTTGTCCACCTTCTGATGGAGGCTCCTCATCATCACCCAATACTAGGATTCTTTCCTAATCCAGAAAAATGCTCATAAATACTTCCAGAATTGAGAAATTAAGTCTATTCCTAGCATCTGAACCCCTCCTGGAGGTTGAGACTCAACCCTGGCCCTCAGTGAATCACTCTTGAATTCCAGAACACTGCCAGCAATAGAGCACCTTTAAGAAAACTCTGAGATTATGGAGGAATCCTAAAAAATAGGGAGTGTCCGTGTTGCTCAACCTATAGTGTCTGTGGGGGCCTGGATGTGGTCCTGTAATCCACTGGTGATCTTGAGACACCTTCACCCTTAGAGTAAGACCTTGACATATGTGGTTGGTGCCAGGTGAGTAGTGGAGTCACCAAGGATGGCAGGCGGCTGGTGGGAATGGCTCAGTATGGCCATATGGAGCTATTTCTGAGCCAAAGCCTTCTGAGTACAAGATATGCCAGGGCCAAGAGTAGTATGCACAGACTCCTACAAGGTATGCCTACTTGAGCCACAGCTCACAGCTCCATATGTAATGGAAAAGATTGGCCTGGAGAGTAGGCCATTGCTTGGCTCACATTAGGAGCTGGGGGAGAAACCAGGTCAGTTTCTCTTGGTCACTAGTGAATGTCTTCGGCAAGTACAACACAGCGAGGGCCATGGTTAAACAGATGGCCTGTAGCTGTGGCAGGGGCAGTATGTGGGGGTGAAGCCTTCAGCAGGGAGCCAGACGAGAATGCATGCCAGGTGGTGCAGAGTTCTTTTGTGTGTGTGTGTGTGTGTGTGTGTGTGTGTGTGTGTGTGTGTGCGTGTGTGCGTGTGTGCGTGTGTGCGTGTGTGTGTGTGTGTGTGTGTGTGTGTGTGTGTGTGTCTTTTTGAGACAGGCTCTCACTATACAGTTCAGGCTGACCTTGAGCTCACTTTTGTAGCCCAGGTTGGTCTCGAACGCACACCAGTCCTCCTGCCTCAGCCTCCCAAGTGCCGGGATTACAGGCATGCACCACTACACCTGGCTCCGTGCAGGGTTCTTAGAGACAGAGAAGGTAGGAGGAATGGGTGCTGGGGAGGTGTCAATGAAGAAGACTGGTCTGCCCCCATACCCATGACAAGGGACAAGAACAATTTGACAAGGACTTTGTCAAATCCAGCAAGGAAGAAGATCCGTTCTGTGCATCAAGAGAGAGCAGGAGAGCAGGAACAGCTTGAAAGGATGAGAGGTGGTGAGTTCGAGAAGGGCAAGCTGAGTGGGCATCATGAGGAGATGACGGCGGTGACGTAGGAGATGCAGAGGCGGTGACAGGCACCAGTCTTTGATGAGGCTTGGCCAAGGCACTTTATATTGCCTTATTTGGTCCACACAGCAACTGGGCAAGGCAGCACTGTTTTTTGCTTCACAGCTGAGGACACTAAGGCTCATAAAAGTGACAGGATTTGCCCACAATTCTGAAAACAGGACCTGTATCTACATTAGTCACTCTCTAAGGCCAGATGCCAATAGCAGAGACTCATGGGCACAGACTCAGAGCCCCGAGATGAGGTTTGGGATCCTACAGAGTATACTCTGTCTCTGAGAACAGGGTGTTTGCAAGGCCAATAGGAGAAAGGAGAGCCCCTGGGGTGGCAGCACCACAGCACCTTAGCCTGGGCCTGCAGGTCTGCAAGGAAGCTCTTGTAATGCTGAGGGTAGCTTGCACCAGGGGCCGAAAGCTGAAGCTTTGCCGAGATGCATGTGCCCCTGGAGACCAGGACGTGACTCTCAAATCTGGCTGGGTAGCAGTAGGTATTAATTATAACACATTAATTTTGACACTTTGGGAATGCTTGAAAGGAGAACTGGGGCCCGTCCCCAAGGCCGTCCCCTGGGCTCATATTTCTCTCTTGAAACCATGTCTAAGGCACGGAATTAAAGGCATGATGGCCCTCGAGCTGCTTGGCATTCAGGCAGGGGAGGGATGGAGAGCTGCGCCATTACTAGTCTGACTTTAAAATACTGACCTTTAAACAACAGAAGCCAAAAGTCATTAGACACAGAAGAATCCAGGAAAATGTATGTCCTGGGAAGAGGGTCTGATGCAAGAAAGAGCAACTGTGTAGTTGTGTCAGCTGTAAGACCCAGGAGCTGACTAGGCAGAGGGGTTTGATAGAAATAAAATATCTACTGGAAGTACTTATTACCCCAAAGGGCAGGAGGAAAAGAAACTAGGGAGGTGGTCTGGCTGGCTGCACCTGTCCATGCCAGTAGATATGATTCTGCTTGGATCATGACAAGGGGCCCATGGACATAGTTTCAGAAAGGAATCTCTACCTCTCACCTCAGCTCCCCATAACCAGTAAGAATAATGCATCGTGAGAGAGGTAGACACCTCCTGGAGTATGGGGGTGGCATAGTAATAACACCTAACACCACATGGGCACCCACTGCAGGCCACACAATACTGTGTTCACACTAACGGGTTACCCTACAACTGCAATGGTAAATCTATGGCGCCAGAGTTACTTGTTTTCATTTTAAGACAAAACATGTTAATACATGGGTTGTCTTTATTCTAAACTCAAACCTCAGTCTTCAGGTTTAATTGCAGGGTAGGCACTTTGTGATGAACAGGTGGACCTTGCGTTACAGCTCGGGTGCTCATCTCTATAGTGTCATCCTGGGCCTGCATAGATGCTAGGCTTGTGATCACCTGACAGATGAAGGATGGCAGTGGAACAAAGTGCTGGTAACCTGACCAATATCCCCTTGCTGGAACCAAGAATTGTTCCTGGGCCACCAGACCCAAGAGTCCACCCTGAACTATACCACCACACCACTCGGATTGCAGGAAACAGGGACAAACAATGTCTCTCCCAAGAGGACTGTGTGTGCTCACAAAACCTTGTTCACACATGGTCAGAGCAGCATTATGGAAAGCAGGCAAAAAGTAGGAGGAACCTTCACGCCCATCATAATGAGTGGATGAACTACATGTTGGAAGCTGTGTACAATGGCATGTTATCAGTCATGAAAAGGATCAAAACATGGACATGCTATAATGGGGAAGAATTTTGGAAACATGTTAAGCCAAAGAATCCAAAAACAAAAGGCCGCATGTATGATTCCATTGCATAAAATGTCTAGGATCAGCAAACCTAACAGACAGTAAAAGATTACTGGTTTCCAGAGGCTGGGAAAAGGGAGGAACTGAGAGGGCCTCATGGTAGACACAGGTTTCTTTCTAGAGGGGTGGGTATGCCAGAACTAGGTGGGGAAGACAGGAGGAGAAACAAAGGAGGGAGATGAACACTGGGTCAGTCACTTCTCTCTCATTGCTGAGCTAAAATATCCAACACCCAAAGTTAAAAGAGAAAAGTTTCATTTAGTCCACAGTTTGTAGAGGTTTAAGTTCATAATTGGTTGGTTCCAAGGCAGGGTGGCCTGGTGGTCATGCGTCACAGAGGAGAAACAGTTCATGATGAGGAGAAGGTAGCAAAGCAAGCAAGGACAACCATAGCTCTTTCTGTCCAGGATATCTTGGCCAGGCTACTTAACGCAGGTAGCACTCATACCTGAAACCTAGTACCCTTGACCCTGGCATCGCATCATGAATCAACCCCAGCATCACATATTCTAGACCCAGTCACCTCTGAAAAATCTCCCATGACCACATGAAGCTGTGGGAGGACACAAGCCATAACAAGTAGTTGCTGAGCATCTCTCTTGCATCTTTACATTCCTAGAAAGCAGCAACCATGTTGCTCATCTCAGAAGTACGGCAACTGAGGCACAGAACGCCAGCAACTGGCCCAAGACAGCATGAAGGCAGAAGACCAAGAAGTCAGACCCGGTGGGGACTGGCCCTGGGTCGAGGTTCTGCTGTACCCAGGCCCATCCTGCTCATCAGACCCACTAACAAAGACACCAGAAGGTGGTGAGGCTCCAGCATCGAACCTCTGAACCAACAGTGAGTACAATTTACTTGGGAAGTCGTCTCTTAATGAAGAAGAGAATTACGATCCTACCTAAAATAGAAAGCCTTTCACTTTCTTCACATCAAGAAAAAAAAAAAAATCCTCATTCTCAAAGCTTTAAAATTGTGTACTGATATTCTCTGGCCCTGTTTTGTTTGTTTGTTTTTACTTCAATAGTGTATTTTCTGTGCACTTGACCATGATGTCATTAGGAAGATGAACAGAATCCAGCTTCTCACTATGTATACTAAGGGGATGAACACTGATAGTACACTTGCTTTCATTTGCCCAAAACTTCATGTCTCAATAGTTTGTGTTCCCCAGACTTGTGGATGAGAAAAATTGAAGAGGAACTTCTATTGAGAGCCCCGAAAACAGGCCAGAGCATATTCACAAACACCCTGACAGAGACCACCAGCTGAGACGCACCTCACCTGGAATCATCTTATTCACCTTTTCTATCAAAAACCCTTTTGTTTTTGTTTCTAATGACTGCTCATATCTCTCTTTTCTTTGAATCAAAACTTTCCAGGCACTATGACTTTAGGAAAACTAGAAATCTGAATTTTAACATAAATATCATTTCTGCAACACTGTTTCCCTCTGGATTTTCTCAGGATTGCGCTTAAGAGAAGGATTTACAAGTCCTCTGTGTCTTCACAAGTCCTCAGATGAATGAGCTTTTCTTCTGGCTGCAAGAAAAGCACCTTTAAAGGCATTGGGTGGATGCATGCAGATACGTCAGGGTTCTGCAAAGAAGCAGCTGTCCTGGGATGGAATTGTGGAGCACAGCAGGGACTGAGAAGGTCCAGTTCTGAGCAGTAGATCATAGTACTCATTGTGCATATCTGACTGAGTTGATGATGAAGACACTTGTGTGGATTCCCTGTGTGTTTTGTGGGTGGCTCAAGTATATCCAGGTAAAATGGAAGCAAAGGATTCCCTAGGAGACTGGAATTTATGTAATGCTGTTAAGTAAAGGGAGATATCTGTGGAAAGAAGTTTGTAGCTCAGTGAAGGAGACATGCTGGGGGCATCTCCAAGTGGAGTCGGGCTAGAGAACAGAAAGCAGAATGGAAAATGCCCCTGCCCCAGCCAGTACACTTCAGTTTCATAGTTGCCCAGGTAATAGTTCCTGTCCCAGTTTTAGTTGCTCCTGGGTCTTGGAATGGCTGGTCACTGTAATGCACACTGTATCAGCCTATCCCCGCTGAGAAGTCATTCTGCCTCTGCACTTCCTGCTTGCTTATCTCATATAAGCCCAAGACCACAAGGGGTCCAGGCCTGATATGGGAGTGATCCTGATGAGTGTCCATTGACATAAATAAACCTGCCTCCAAACCCTGGGTGTCAGGTTGGTATTTCTGCTTGCCACTGCAAAACTTCACATGAAAACCCTGTGAGCTTAATCCTACACATTAATCTTTATATAAGAAAAAGCATTTATGAGAGTCTCAAGTGATTATCAGAGAAGTCCCTGTCACCACAGGAAGGCTTCAGCAACACGAGAAATTGCAGTGCCATATTCTAGCCTGCAGCAGAGGCAGGATCATTTTAAGATAGTAAAGAATATTAATATAACTTAGCTGCACATCAGACACACAAGGACTCCTGTGAGATGGGTGATGCTCTACGAAACACTGCAATCAGAGGTCAGTGGAAGAAGGTGTTCACATGAAGCTGTACCCAGTGGGTACCAATAGCAGAGTGCCAGGCGCTACCCTGAGCACTCAACCTCAGTTCACTGAACCCAGCTCACTACACCCCCAAGGAAGATTCTAAGATTATCATTTCCATCTTGCAAGTAGAGAAACTAAGCTGAGGCAGGAGAAGCGGTCAGGCCCAGGTCACATAGCGCACAAGGACCAGAACCATGACCTCAACTCAAAGAGTCCCCTCCAGTGCCCATCTCTTCTTAACAAGGCATGGGATCAATACTTATTGGCTGGAGTGTAAGTTAATGATCCCTTTCCTGTATCGATCCAAACACTCTTCATTAGTGTGTGACCTCCACCCTGACCCCTCAGTGAGACCCCTAAATGAAGTAGGCACTCACTCTAGAGGAAACATGAAAGCCACTCTGTCTGCCACTTCATGCCTTCCTTCCTTGTGGGGAGTTGAAGTCCAGCCTTACAACTCACAAGTATGCATCTCAAGTCAGGAAACTTTTCGGGGGGGTGGGGCTTTTTTAAAAATATATTTAGGACAGGGTCTATAGGGTGGATTTCACTACACAGATCAGACTTGTAGTGATCCTTCCTGTTTTTCGGCATCCCAAGTGCTAAGATTACAGGCTCACACCACCATGCCCAGTCATATTCACTGTCTGAGCACACCCTGGGGGTGGAGGAAACACATCATTATCATCTCACCTGAAACAATGCAACTCTGAACAATCTTATGTGAGTCCTCACCTTGGACATATGCAAACCATGACCAAATGACACACCCTGCTCTGCATCCTGCTGTTAAACTGTCATGGTAGGAAATAAATAAAGTCCCAGTGCACTGTTTGGTAATTAGCAATTATATCTCAACCTCTTTGGTAGCCACACACTGCTGTGTAATTGTAAGATTAAAAAGCTATAATTCACATGGTTGGCTCTAAGTGTGGATATCTTGCTATGACAAAGCAATTACCCAAGAGTCATTATCCTCATAAAATAATCTGCAGTTGTGGGTAAATAATGATTATGTAGCTGACAAATGGTATATTATTGACCCTTAAAACAAATATTAAGATTTATATTTTTATATAGCCACATAACATATGCTATATGTGTTATGGACTCCAGCCCTCCTATTTGGGGTTGCTTTAAGCTAATAGGGCATTAGATAGATTTGCATGGATCTCTGGAGTCTGAAAAGTGGAATTTTTTTTTCTACATCGTCCACACAATGACCACATAAAGAAGGTAGGACTGGTTATAGCATTCTTCATGTTTTACTGAAGAGAGGTTTGAGGCTCAGAAGAGCTAAGTGACTTGTCTAGGCAAACATGCATCCCTTCCTTGGGGATCTTTCAGCATATGTATGACTCTCTCTCCATGCACAAGCTCACAGGCTCAGGCAAAGAACTCTCTGTCTCTGTAGAATGCCATAACTCTAGCCATGCCAATGACAGACTAATTCATGCTATAATGATGCTCGCACCCTCCCCCCCCCCAATCAAAAAGCACTATATACTTCAGCTGTATTTTATTGCCTTGTTCAGTAAAGTTGGCCAAAGGTTGTAATTCTTTCATTGTGTCTATACAAAGCCAAATGGCCATTTGAAAAATGTGAAGCTAAAACTGTTCAAAGGGAGATGGCTAAGGTGACTCAGATCTGTAATTCCAGCACTTTGGAGACTGAGACAGGCAGATGATGAGTTCAACACCAAGCTGGACTACACAGAAACACAGCCAATTCAAAGCACCACTATCGGGGATTAAAGTACTTCAAATGAAATGATTTCATTTCATTTTATTTCTGTCATTCAAGTTTTATTACTTGCCTCAGTGTGGCTAATATCACAAGAAATGCAGCCCAACTGGTCTATAACGCCAGTGTCAAAAAAGCCATTATCAAGGAAAGCCCCAGAGTACCTACACCATAGGGACAGGTTCCATGTCTGAGCTGCTTACGTGTGTGTTTGCAGAGGCCTCACCTGGAAATGGGATGGTTTTACTTGCAACCAATTGTCATTGGAATTGCCATCTGTTCTTGAGAATCTGCTTTTGCTTTATTCTTTTCTCCTTCTCAACAAATAAGACATGAAAGCCTCCCTATGATCCAAGCAATGGCCGTGGAGCTCCTGCATAGACCAACCAACTATGTTCACCTCACAGACCCCAGTTCAGCTGGAGACACAAAAGGTATGAGGGCCAGGCCTGGTGGCACACGCTTGTAATCCCAGCACTTGGGAGGCTGAGGCAGGAGGATCAGCATGAGTTCAAGACCAGCCTGGGCTATAGAAGTGAGCTCAAGGCCTGCCTGAACTGCATAGTGAGACCCTGTCTCAAAAAAAAAAAAAAAAAAAAAAAAAAAAGGTATGAGGAAGAGAAGGATGAATAGGAAGTTACAATGCAATTCAAATCCCAGCATTTATTAAGTTCTACCTATTTTTGAATATTTATTTCTATTTCAGTTTTTAAGAAGCTTGTTTTAACAAGCTTTACATTTGTTCCATTAGAAACAAAACAATACTCTAGTACAGTGGTTCTTAATCTTTCTAATGCTGTGACCCCACAATACAGTTCCTCATGTTGGGATGACCCCAAACCAAAAAATAATTTTAGAGGTTACTTCAAAACTGTAATTTTGCTACAGTTATGATTCGGAATGTAAATACCTGATATGCATTATGTATTCATTTGACCCCTGCTGGGGTCACGACTCACAGGTTGAGAACTGCTGCTCTTCTAAAAAAAAACACTTGAGTCTGTTTGTAGGGAAATGTGTCACCCTGATAGAGCCATATCCCAAGTATCTTAGCCTTCAGTGGCATAATGGTCACATGAACTTAGTCTGGCAAGTAAAACAGTATGACATGACAATTCCTCTACATACTTTAACTCATATACATTCATGGAGCAGAGTGACAGTTGTAATTCTTTTCCTTTGCACCATTTTTTCTCACATGTCCATCTACTGCTGTCTCGTGAGCAACTGGAAAATCAAACTCTGGTATTTCCCTTTTCTGGTTCTCCCAGCAGTACTGCCCAAATATTTGTCTGCCAACCCCTCTCCCTTTCTCTACCCCTCTTTCTTTTTCTGAGTCTATCACAAGAAACTTTCCCAGTAATGAAAAGATCTTCAGAGGGGTCTGGGGAGATAGCTCCGTGGCACAAGTGCCTGCCTGGCAAGTGCAAGGTCATGAGTTTGAACCCCAGTCCCAGAAAAAAAGGGGGGGCAGAGAGAGAGAGAGAGAGAGAGAGAGAGAGAGAGAGAGAGAGAGAATGAAAAGATCTTCAGAGGACAGGAGAGGGGTAGGAGCAAGCAGGTCCCGTAGAATATCACCATATAAATAAATTGCACCTCTTCATATGGATTGTCAACTAGATTCTCTATATGTGGTCATTTAAATCAATCACCAATGTAGGCTAGCAATGACTATTTTAGAATTTCCATACCTGGAGTTAATGTAGAAGAAAAATAAGAGATTCACAATGGGGTTGATTGGAGCCATCAAAATATTTGTTTAACATCTGCTTTAGCCAGGATTGTTCCAGGTGGCCACAATTGATGGCATTGTTCCTGGAGCTAATCTCATAGATTTACCCCTTTCTTTAGTTTTAATTGAATTGCCCTACAGGTAAATACATGGAGCCCTTTCTAGTGCAGACACCCCATGCGTTGGTATCATCCATGCCCCAGATTCTTTGTGTGTCAAGCGAAAGCTACTTCAGACCCCTGGAGTCCAAAGTAGTTAATTAACGGAAATCAAAGGAGCCTTTGTTGCTGCCCCAAACCTTCCTCTCTTCTCCAGATGGGGACAGATTCACTGACAATTTAGTTCCATTTCTGAAAATGGATTCTCAGGTTTCCCTTGTCGGTGACTAGAAAGGGCCAGGTGCCATCGAGGACTCGTGTTCCTGGGACGCCGCCAAAGACCAAATCAGAAGGAGGCAGGAAGGCCACATCGGCGTCCAGCACCAGCCAGGGGCATGGAGTCTTTTGATTGAGGCCTAAGGAGGAGAGGGTGCAACCTGCAGAGAAGTACTGAGGGAGAGGAGGGGCTAAGACAATGATGTCACAAAGCAAAGCTCAGGGAAGAAACCCCGTGAGGGGAACCCCAAGGCTACCATCCACTAGGGGGAGCCCCAAGAGAATAGGGTCTTCGGGCAACGCAACCAAGTTGAGCCACAGCATTCTTCAGTGGAAGATTGGGGTCAGGATTGGCTTTCAAAAGCAGAAAATAAGGGCGCTAATATAAGCTCTAGCTTTAGCAAATCACCACTGGCATTCCTTGTCTTCATGAAATCCAGTTTATAAAAGCAGGAATGGATACCCGAGAGATCACAAAGAGCAGGACAAGTACAAGTAGAGTTTAAAATGCTGGGAACTAGGAGACAAAACCACACACACACACACACACACACACACACACACACACCATGTGTATTCTAACAATAGCCAGGGGTCCCTGAACAGCGGGCACTTACCAACAAAGGAACTGACATTTGAAGGAGGGTGACTGTTTCCTCAGGCCCACACCATCCAGCTGGGATTAAACCCAAACAACAAGAACTGGCAGCTTTTCCCAAGAAGTCACAAGGCTCCCTACAAAACTAGAAGCAGGCTTTGGAGCTTGAAGGAGATAGGCTTCGAAACGAAAGGCACTCCCGCTTCATCCGGTGTGTAATGAGGTGCCAGGGTTTATTTTCATGTGAATAACAGAGCATACGCTGAAAATAGATGTAGCCTGCAGATTGTTTTCCAGCAGGGGTTTTCCTACAGTCTCCTGCAGACCTGTGAGCCCGCCGGGTGAGACCAACGTGGGGGACAGGGACCACAACAGTGCCAAGAGGACCCTGGGGGAGGGGCAAAGAGGCAGCCTGAGACCTCTTCTAGTGCCAGCTCAGTTATATTTATTTAACTGTCTTAAAATAGTCTTGACATTCCATGGTTAAAACGTAAGATTTATTTTTTTTAACTTTTATTTATGTTATGGCCAGCTCAGCCTGCCCTTGGGGTGGAACTGGCACAGCATGTGGTGCTAGGAATCGAACCTCAGTCCCTGTGGTTGTCTAAGCTTGCCTAAGCAGACGCTTTAGACCACTGAGCTATCTTACCGGCCCCTAAAACCTAAGCTTTAAAGAAACCATTTGGTAGCACATGCCCTAATTCCAAATACCCAAGATGCTTTGGATCAAAAGTTTGAGGCAAACCTGAGGGATTTAGGAATGCCTTGTCTCAAAATTTTAAAAAAGGGCTGGGGGTGTGGTTCAGGGCTTCTGAACTCAATCCAAAAACA
The DNA here is from genome assembly GCA_004027025.1 of Myocastor coypus. NCBI lineage: Eukaryota > Metazoa > Chordata > Mammalia > Rodentia > Myocastoridae > Myocastor > Myocastor coypus. Next base: position 10,839 of record PVJA010024027.1, on the reverse strand, counting down.
ACAACATAGTAAAGTACTTGAACCAGATTTCACAGGGCGCTGCTGGTGCAGGTATGCTTATCCCCATGACACCAAACATAGGACATGTGCTTACTTCTCTGTGCCCTGGTTCGCCTGCAGCGTCAGAGGGATGGTGGGCTGGTTGCTACCCAGAATCTCTCTGAACATATCATGGACCCACCCATCTCCTTCTGCCACCTCCAACCTTCCTCCCAGAAGTACCTGATGGTACTGGAGATCTGAGAATGATGAGAAGCTGTATTAGTGATAAAGACTTGGGACCTGCTTTATTGGTCCTGAGCAAAGCAACTTGCTGTAGCAAGATGTGGGAAATTCAGAAAACAATACCTTATAAAACATAATTCTTAGTGAAGTGGAAACATTATCAGTCCATAAGTAAACAGATCAGTGAACGAAATAAAAACAAATAGAACCTACTAAAACCAACAAGTCACCAAAGTCTCAACCTCAACATTGTTTCAAACTTGAGTTAGAAAGAAAATTTCCCAAAATACACCACAAAGAGTTTGCAATCTGCTGGGGTCACCATCACAACTTGCTTGGCCATCCAGCCAACCCCTAATCTCTGCTCAATGAGATGAGACCTTCCAGGTTTCCAGGGTCACAGCTGGGCATGGGTGTCCTCTGGGTAGCTCCTGCACTTGCCCCATCTTCCTTCCTCTAGCCCGGATCCCCCTGAGCCACGTTCAGTCTCCCAAACTCTGTGACACAAGGCCCCCACCTCCATCTTTCTGTCTGGAGCACTTTTCCTTCTTCATCCCTGCCCCTTTTATCTATTACCCAGGAAACCCCCAGTGACATTAGTTTAAAGTGCCTTCCATGCAGGCCACCATCCGGTGAGCAAGTATCCAGGGATGCCACGGAAGGACCTCCTTGGCCACCTTAGCCTGCTTGGGTGTTGGTCTACAGCCCTGCTAGGTTACCAGTCACAATACAGCAGGGACCCTATCACATCCCTGTGTCAGTTAGCACCTGGTACTTCCTGGGTCCTCAGTAATTGCTCACACAGCCAGGTCTAGCTGTCGAGCCTTTGTCCAGAGAGGCCATGAAGTCCCTGGTGGTCTCTTTTAGTGTTTCCTCACTCAGCATTAACATATGCAAGTCCTGGTGGGGCTTCCTAGTAGTCTTAGAATTTCTGGGATTTCTTCCCAAATCCACAGACACAAACAAATATATTACGAACTTTCTAAAAAGTCCTGGCTTTGCCTTGCATTGTGGTCTGAGCCTGTGGTCCATACCAATCCCTACATCCAGATAGCCCAGTAAGTGCTACCCCCTCTCCTTGGTTTTCTGTTGCCTCTAGGGCATAACCAAACTATGGGTGTATGTCTGGGAGACATTTATCAGAGAATTACAACTCCAAAGAGCCCATCTCCATGGCTGTGACGTGATGACTGTGTATTTCACGCCTCTCAGTTCCCCAGCTGGGATTCAGAGATTTAAAGACACGGAGGATGTATTTTTAAATTTATGAGAGGGCCATTGATTTAATTAATTGTGCCTGAAGAGTGTGGTGAGCCACAATGAGATTTCTTAAAGGCAAAGAAGACGGGAGAAGAGAGGCCTCCTATGATTTGGAATTGCCACAGCTGTGATTGTTTGATAAAGATAGTGATGGAAAGGACCAGAGTAAGCAGGAGGATGCAGGCATATGCTACCACTGTACCCCAGAGCCCTGGGGACAGGTTGACCCCCCCAAAACAGCTTTCCTTCTAGGGTCTCCATGCAATACAACCCTTTAGAAAGGACAAAAACTAAGTTGTCCACCTCTAATCATTATCTTTCCCTGTCATACTGGCTCATTCTAAGATGGAATGGAAAAATATATAAGGCTAGGTAGGCAGGAGACAAAGAAACTCATAATGTTAAAATTATGCTTTTAAGAAAAATTACAGCTACAGGACACAGAAGTTACTAAAGCCATCTTTTCCCTCTAGGAAACTAAAAAATAAGCTCTTAAGTGTTCTAAAGACACAACAAGCTTCTAAATCAAGTCTTGGGCCTGTGCTTTTCCTGTAAATTGTATTTTCTCCCACAGACCTCTCTCCTCAAAAAAAGCATGCCATTAAACAGGCAGTGTGTCTCAGCTTCAACACATGTAAGTGGGCCACCCTATAACATAGCCTGCCCCAGACGGGCTCCCTAACAGACGGCAGGGACATGCATCCTACATCAGCTGTTGTGAAGACACCTCAAGACCACATAAAGATGCCCTGCCCTAGACCACAGCATCCCTCTTCCTTGACGGCCTGTACTCTCCTCTCTCTGTGAGTGTGTACTTCTGAAATTCTGCCCAATGAACCCCTTCATGACTCTTACTGGTACATTTTGAACGTGTGTGTGTGTGTGTGTGTGTGTGTGTGTGATAGAAGTCAGCAAACCTACAACCTATCCTTCCATGGACTTCCTCAGGTCCTTTACTGTCTGGTTCTGGCTAGGATACAGCTCACTCCCTGGATCCCTTTAATGAGATTTTTCTCAAGTACATAACCTAATAAACATGCAGAGTCACATATCGAAGAAACCTGCAGAACTACCTGGCCCAAGCCAGAAACTTTATGGATGGAAAAACTGAGTCCTAGGGAGCTTTCCAGGAGCAACAGAAGGCCAGGATGTTTCGGGGTCTCCTCATCCTGCTCAGGGGTCTTTCTGCTGGGAGTGCCTCCTCAGTGCTGGGAGCACTTTGTTGTTCTGGTAATGCCTGATTACTTTCCTTTCTGTTAGACTAACACTTCGCTGGGGCAGGGGTGTCAGGGTAGGGGGATGGAGGATTCTTAATGCATTTATGTATTTTCTTCCAAAATTACTCCATTTTTTTCTTCTCAGGCCCTTATAATGCCATCAAATTTCATTTTTTATATCTTCAGCTTAGAATTTAGGCCCAAGCAGATGCAGCCCCATAGACACCACTGTGTGTACGGGTCTTCCAGGGTCTCATGGGAAACCCAGGAGGGACAGTCAGCAGGGAGAAAGTGGCTTTTGGATTGGGATGCCACTTAAAACTCTTCAAGGAACACTTAGAACCTCTCAAGGGAATCTATCAATATCAGAGAAACTCTGGCTGTCACCTGACACAATCCCCTCAGATCCCAATTCAGGCCATGTGGAGCTGAGCACCTCCAATGAGGGCCGGCAGGAGGGCCTCAGATTTTGAAGGCCAATGCTGGAGGAGAGTAAGTAATACCCCTCTAAGCTCCCCTTTTTCTCCCCTACCCATTCTCCATCATGCTTGTCCCTCATTATCAGATTTGTCTCTTTTAAATACCAACGTCACAGTGCAGGCTGGTGACTGCTAGCCTGTCCAACTCCCCTCTGGAGCAAGGGACTTTTGAAAGCAAGTAATTATTCTAAGAAGTTAAATTTTAGCTCTTGTGGATTTGTCTGACACATACTCCATGCCAAATAAATGCCCACAGCTTGAGAGAATGAATAACCTCAAGATCTGGCCTGTTTGCTCATTTTATAGAAGAACAAATTGGGGTTCAAAGAGGTTAAATGGGAAATCAGAAATGGGCCCAGCACACAGATCACAGTCCTGTTTCTATGTCTCCAGATTGGTGTCTTTGCAAATTATGAATAGCAATAAGAGTTAACCTGAACCACTTAGTTCTGCTTCTCCAGAACCAGGCCAACTTCCTGTTTCCCACCTCCCGCCCTCCACCCACACCTCCTGGCCTTGGAAATCCTGCAAGTTCTTATGCAAATGAATTTCAGAAAATGAAAAGCAGCAAATGTTTGTTTTTTATTCAAAGGTCCCAGATGGATGTTATCTTCAGGGCCTGACTGGTCCTGGCTATCAGATGGGCATGCAAATGATCCTGCTAGAAAAGGCCTGGAAGAGAATAGCTCTGTATCCAAACACACAGATATTTGCCTGGATATTTTCCTAGTTTATTTCCTTTTCCATCCCAAACAAGGTAGGGACATCACAAGTCTTCAACCTACGAAAATTCGAACATCAGGGAAACAAAGGCTTATTAACCAGGAAGAGCTTAACTGCCTTTCAACCAGGCAGTGGGAGTACCCCCCCCCCGAAAAATCTAAATTCAAGACAGGGTCCTATTGTATTAAAAAAAAGAATTAAAAATACGTGAAAAGTCTATTTGTTACTATCGGGATCCCCAAGGACACCTGTGTGGACAGTATCTGAGGACAGGTCCTAGCAAGGGCCAGTGCAAACCAAGCAGCTGCCATGTTCGTAGTTGTTAGCTCAGAATATCAAAATGAGAGAATTTTCTAGATATCAGCTTGGTCCTGAGTTCCAATCTGACTGCCTGTGACACCGAGGGACCTGAGGCCATCCTCTGAGAAATATGATGCATCCCGGGTTAAGACAGGTGAACCGTAAGTCATAGGCAAGACACAGGAGAACAGGTTCAAGACTCATGTGAACATCTATTGATCAGTCCCATTGAATTCCAGCTCCCAGAAGCCACCTCGTTGCTGAATCTGTAGGTTCTTTTCTTTGTAAATGACTAAATGGTTCTGGGATCAGGCAGGAGGGAATTTTATTCAATGACAAAGAAATAGACAAGAGGTGCTCCAGCTCTAAAAGCACTATCTTCTTCAGGAGGTCTGAAGTCTGGGTTTCACTAGGGCCCAGTGATGAGGGGGTACAGCGGGCCTGCTGGCTACAAGCTTTTCACAGAGAAGAGAGATTTCCAGGTACCAAGGTATCTTCTCTTTTCTTCCATAATTTGAGACAGTCTGACTTGTCATGGGACCAGCAGGTGTGTTTTTCATTATCATAAAGAGATTATAATGAGTCTAAGGTCTTTGGGGGTGTCAATATAGTAGTGCCTAAGCCAAATCCAGCCAGTCTGGAGCCCTTTGGGCAGGTGACAATTCAACCTGCAGATGAAAGCATGCGGCAATCAGTGTCATCTTTACCTCTTGCGAGAAAGACAAGAGCTAACAAGGTAACAGTATATTAGTAACTTGAGGGCTGGCGAGATACCTCAATAGACTAAGCGCTTGCTTTGGCAAACGCAGGGATCAGGGTTCTACCAGGCGTCCCTGTCCCCAGGGTGCTGAGCCAGCAACCAAGTCTGGGCGCAGTGGCACATGTCTGTAATCCCAGTGTCGGGAAGGCTGAAAACTGGAGAATCACTACCAGTCCGAGCTGCATAGTGAGACCCTGTTCCAAATACATAAATGAAAAATAAAATAACTTGAGGGAGGGTTCAGGCTAGTAATAATCTCTCTGGGTAGAAATATGACAACACATTTACCAGTTATAGCTGCTATCAAAAAATGTCCCCCAAAAGTCTGTTTGTGTGAGAGGTTTGGTTCACAACTGATTGGCCTTTGAAGTGATTGGATCATGAGCTCTCTAGCTTCAGTGGATTAATCCATTGGTGAGATCATAATTTGATAGCATCATTGTAGGGTGACAGAAATGGAATTGGGGACCTACACGAAAAAAACAAACAAACAAACAAAAAAAAAAAAAAAACGGGTTAAAGCACCATGATTTTAGAGACTGTGTCTCTGGCCCTTCCTCTCTGGCTTTCTTTCACATTCTCTGTTGTCTTCCTATGTTCAGAGGCTCTGCTCTGTCATTCCTTTCCACCACGTTTCTGACTCAGTAGAGGTCTAAAAGCATTGGAGTCCAGTGATCTTACACTCAGACCTCTGAAAACGTGAGCTGAAACAAACTTTTTTCCTTTAAATTGTGTTTCTCAATATTTAATCAGAGTGACAGAAAGCTAACTAACATCACATGAACCAGAAGTTCCAGTCTTGGATCCAAATAGAAGTTCATATAGCAATTTCACAACAGTTCTATTCATACTAGTAAGAAATGGGAAGTAACACCGATGTTGATCAACTGAAGGATGACTAAACAAATTGTGGTATATTCAAGTTAGGGAATATTACTTAGGTAAACAGAAGCACAATATCAATAGAAGAAGCATGAGCAATTTTCAAACTGTTATGCTAAGTAAAAGAATCCGGAGCATAGGTGGAAGGACAGACCACTATGAGAAGGGGTGGAGGTATAAGATGATAGATGTATTCTGTATCCCATATGCGGAAGTAGTTGTACAACAATGTGTATGTGTCCAAATCTGTACACTTAGAATTGGTTGAACTGTAGTTTGGTTGCCTGTAGTTTATACTCAAAAAAAAAAAAAAAAAACACTTTTAGAAAAAGAATAATGTGGTAATAACATGATAGTGAGGTCTTTTCAAAGTAGCACTTAATGTAAACACTGGCCTCAAAAAATCACAGGATGAGAGTGTCAAAGACTTAGAATCTTCCACATGCTTAACCCACAACCACTGTTGACACAGGTGAGGAAGCAAGAGTGGAGATTTCAAAGCCAGGGCTTCATGCCCAGTACTGCCAGTTACCATCTAAGCCAGGTGACCTTGGGAAACTCATTCATCAAACTCCGAATGTCCTTATCTAGGACTTGGCAATAGAAACTGCACTTCCTGGAGTTGAGGATTTAGCTCCGTAGTGCTCGGTCTACAAGCCTAACACCTGTTTGATCCCTAGAACTAGAAAAATAAATATTTTTCAGTGGAAACTGCTCAAGTATCCCTCACCAGATAAATAAATGGTGGCTTGCCCATAAATTAGAATATCATTCACCCATAAAAAGGAATGAAGTCCTGACACACGCTATGACATGGATGAACCTGGAAGACACTGTACTGAAAGAACGAAGTCAGTTACAGAAGGGCACATAGTGTGCCTCTGTCTATGTGAAATATTCAGAATAAGCAAATCTATAGAAACAGAAGGCAGATTGGTGGTTTCTAGGGGCCAGCAGAAGAATGGGGGCCACTTATAAAGAGTACAGAGCTTAACTCTGGGATGACAAAATGTTTTGGAATTAGATAAAAGGAATGGGAGCCGGCCAAACAGCTCAGCTGATTAAAACACCTACTTAGGCAGAGCCCAGGGGCCAGTGTTCAATCCCTGCTGTGCTGTGCCAGCCCCATCCCTGGGGCAAGCTGCGACAGCGGTTGAGACTGGGCATGGTGATGCATGCCTGTAATCCCAGCTCTTGGGAGGCTGAACACAAACAGGTCACCACAAGTACAACCTACATAGTGAGACCCTGTAGACACTGTATTAAATACACACAAAAATAGGGAGTGGTTAGACAATATTGTGACATATTAAATGCCACCAATGAGCTACAATCTCACTAAAAAGTACTTTTAATTTTTTTCTCTTTCGAACAGGATCTAAGTTGCCTAAGCCAAGCACGAACTCCTGATCCTCCTGATTCACCCTTCCGGAGTGCAAGTATTACAGGCATGTCATATCACGCTCAGCTAAACTGTTCATTTTAAACTGGATAATTTGGTCAGAATTTGGTCAGGTTTCAATGCAGCAGCAGTTGGACACAGCTCCTCTAAGGCAGAACAGAAGGCTGGATGTTGGCTTAAGAGCAAAGCCTCACCACTGTCCACTTACAGTTGCTGGGACAGAGGCAACAGATGGCCAGCAATCACAGGAGCACAGGCTGGAGCTTGGCAGAGTTCTGCCTGCAGAGGGAGCACCTAGCATTCTGGACAGATCATGTGACCCTTCCAGACCCATCCCCTTCCCTCCCCTCACTCACCCCCTAGTGCTGGGGATTAAATTTAGGGCCCCACACATGTGCATGGTAGGCACATATTCTAAAGCACTAAGCTATATCCCAGCCCTAGGAGCCCAATTTTGATAAGTGCCAATTAGCAAACAGATGGCCTAATCGCAGTGACCAACCTTCCTCCTTAATGTCCTTCAGTGCTCTTCCATTAGCTTACCTACCCCAGCACTCCTGCCTTTATTTCAAGAGAGCCTGTTTTAGTCTCTCACCCCTACTGCAGTACCTTCGAGTTGTGCTGTAATAGTACTAAATGAAGTATTCCATGCCTGTTTAACTCTGTCCAGTGTAATTTTTCTTTGGCACCAAAATCAGTAGGTATAATCTAATCATGAAACAAATGTTTCTAGGTACAGGAACAGTGAGAATCTAAAGTGGAAATAAAAAATAAAGGAAACTTCTTGTTCCCTTTCCCCTTACTATTCGCCAACAAGCAAGATTTTACTGTAGGGTAAGGAAGTGTGAAAGAAAAGACTTACAAAATGTAATACAGGTAGGTCCGAGTCCTGTGGAAAACCATTACAGTCATTAGAAAGATGTGAGAGCTTAGCTGGACTTAAAGAAAGAAAGAAAGAAAGAAAGAAGAGAGAGAAGGAAAGAAAGAAAGAAAGGAGAGAGAGAAGGAAAGAAAGAAAGGAGAGAGAGAAGGAAAGAAAGAAAGAAAGAAAGAAAGAAAGAAAGAAAGAAAGAAAGAAAGAAAGAAAGAAAGAAAACCTGGACAAATGTTCAAAGTTACAGGATTCCATGAGGAAGTCCACAAAAAGGAGAATGAACTCAACTGCCCAAGCACTGTAGGTTCTACAAAGCTCCACACAAGTTATCGCAGTCTGTGAAAGTCCTTGAGATGGTGTTGGGACCACCCAACTACCTAGCCTTTATCTAAAAAAGTCCATCTTTGCACAACTCTGTCAGCCAGAAAGTTCTAAAAGAAAATGATTGATTTATTGTTTGGAGCCTAAGTTAGACTTGCAAACTTTGAAGAAACTGAGCGGTAGCAGAGGTGGTATTCAAAACTTTTTAAATCTGGCAATGAGCCTGGAAGTTCCCGGATGTAACCCTGACCAGGAAGATTCTACGTGTCACCTCAGGTTTCCAACTACCTTCCAAGCAAATCTCCTCTCAGGCACAACGTCGCCATCTTCTTTTTGCCTATCTACTGCTTCCAGGACCTGCCCCTAATTTTTTAGCTGCCAGCTGTTAATCACCAGCCGACCACAAATTCCCAGGTTGGTCAGGAGGGGCTGCCAGTGGCCACTCAGCCAGTCTGCTGCTGAGGCCCTTGCAGTGCAGACCCCTCCCAGTCCCTCAGCTGGTATTTGGACTCCGTGGCGGTGATGGGGCTGCTTCTTCAGCGAACCAGCAGCTCCTGAAGATGCACAGCCGGCAGCTCGGCAGCCGAGGCAGCGCCCCCCTCAGGAGTGTGGTGATGCCACCCAAGCAGGAATGGGGCTCAAGCCAGGCACCAGGGAAGCCAGCCCTGTCCTAGAAAAGGACCTGAGCTGCACACAGCCGGGCCTGCACGTCCTGGACCTTTGTGAGGTCCTAGCAAGCCACATCCCTGGGGAAGGAAGAAGCCAGGCTCCTGAGAACGATCAGCCAACACCTGCTCCTGTTCCTCAGGCTGGCGGGCACCTGCCAGGCTCAGCTGCCTGCTCAGCCAGCTGAGCGTCCGATGTGAACAGCACCTGCTGGAGCCCCGAGGCCTGTGAGCCCTCCCTCTGCCTGCCCTGGTTATCCGGCCTTCTGCTTGAACCTCCCTAGAGCCCTCTGCCAAGCTTTGGACCAACTGAAAGTAAAGCTTTCTGCAGCAAAAGTAGTGAAATTTAAAGAATGGATGATTTTGTGATTATATAACAGAGATGTTAACAGTGCCTCAATTAAAAATGTGTTCATGGTGCCTCTTTGTTTGGTGCAGGAATCCAAAGCATAGGTGGAAAGCAGAGTCCTTGGGGCAGAATGGACCGCATCAGTGATGGCACCGAGCCATCCTGAGGCTTTTCCTCTGGGGCCTCTGGCCTCCTGCGGCATTGGTGCTACTTGCCCTGGGGAAGGCAAAAGCGGGGCCCCAGAGCAGTACAGACCGCAGGGCCCCTTTCTTGCCAGTCCAGCCCCAGCCCCAAGCCCTCGGACCTGTTTGCCGCTGGACAGTTCCCCTCCCTGGGGTTCAGGTAGAGCCAAAAAGATGAACCACTCAGGAAAATAGCATCGTTTGTGTTGTGGGCGCAGCAGTGGCCCCAAGAACTGACATCTGATCTTTGTTCTGTGACCCCAGCTCTGACCCGTAGCTAATCCCCTGGCCACACCAACAACAGCCCTTGCCTGTTGGGAAGCAGCTTTCCTAAAGAGGCCCAGGCAAGTCTTGACCTCAGCAGCTTGTGTCTTTGAGGGCCTGTTGAGCAGGGGTCTAGCACATGGGACAGCTGGGAGACTGCATCAGGCTGTGTCCCGACTAGCCAGTGTTTAGCCAGTGTTCAGTCAGAATCTTGGTGACTGTTTCCCGTGGAATCTGGGACAGCCCCAGATTTGTAGTTCTGCCAAGTCCACAGGTGATGGCGTAGCTACTTCCCTAAGGATTATTCTTTGCTTTGCAAATTACTGGTGTAGTGAGAGGACTGGGTGGAGGAGAAACTGAGGCCTACGTGTCCCGGGAAGGCAAGGGTGGGGAGCTTCCCTTTTCTAAAGGGAAAGAAGAGCATCAGGAAAGGGTGGCCAGGCCTAATCGTGAGAAGAAAAGAGTCCAAAAGGGAGGCAGGGGCCAGCATCACAGACCCAGCAAGTAGAGTGGCAGCCCAAGTGATTTAAACACGATGAAGTTTGTCACTCTCTTAATGACCTAAGAAGGGATCCTTCTCAGGGCCATATGAGATTCAGGGGCAGGGCCTGGGTTCCAGCAGAGGCCTGGAGTGATTCCAACCCACTCCAATGCCCCAGGTTGGTGGCACTGGGAGCAAGGGAGTGAAGTCCCCACTTCTTGAACACACCCTTGGGAATGGACCGACCACCAGATCTATTGTCGGTGCCTTTTAAATAGAGCCATTACCATGCACCAAAGATGGAATCAGTGCCTGCCGCGAAACCACCCTGTGCATGGGTCAGGGTTATGCTTAATGTTCAGTATTTGGGGATGGACCCTCACAAATGTCCATCTGACCTAACCAGGGATGTAGCATTGACCACTGAAGCTGAGATGGCAATGTTTGGGATTTGA
>PVJA010024026.1:0-32310 GCA_004027025.1 Myocastor coypus | reverse complement strand
CGCCGGCCACAAGCACAAGCAAGCCTGGATTGGGGTACCAGAGTATCCAGCATTGGAGGCTTTTACATTAATTGGCCACCATTTACAACTTCATTCCCAGCTCGGGTTTTAATTAGATGCTTCCGGCTGGAATCTCCCAAATGTTCCGCTTCCATCTTCGTTTAATCCTGCAGTCCGATGGGCCCTAATTTATGCACATCAATACTGTTTACAAACATGAAAGCCACCCAGCAGTGTTTGAACTTTAGGCACCACCACTGGTTATCAATAGGGAAAGGCATCCCGGCAGGTGGCGCATCGATACCACCACGTCAATACTCTGCACAGAGGCAAGAAGATCCGGGTCTTTCTGCGTGGGCGTGGGGGCGGGGGAGGCTGTTGGAAGCTCAGTCTCCGCTCAATGATGCACACTTTCTGTTATGATTATCTTCTCCCATCCTGAGTCACTGCAAGATGCCTTGTGGGCTCACGCTGGCGACTTAGGCAGCTGCTACTCTGGAAAGATAGCTTTCTTTTCAGTGAATATATAGACCACCAGTCCCCTAGCATGCTTGATCTGGAGTCTGCTTTCTGCCAGGCTATCATGCTTAAAACTGTAGGATTTAGGGTAAGTCGAGGTGCTCTGGGCTTCTGTTTGCAAAACTTGAGAAACACCAAACTCAATGATAAAATGTAACCATACATGCAAAAGCGTTTGCATAGGCTGAGAAGGATCGCATGTGCTGTGTGGGGGCAATGTATGGCTTACAGAGCCAGACAGGCATTGGTTCAAACCCTACTTCACGTCCAGCCACTCATGCTTCAGCAGCCGGGTGATCGCTAACCCTCAGTTTACCCATGTGTTACATGTGCTTAATAGTGGTACAAATCTAGAAGGTTCTATGGTTTACTTCCATATTTACTAAGTGGGAGTAAACATTAACCAGCATGCCCTAGGACTCTGCCCCTAAGAAACAATGCATATTAACTGCTGCTCCATTATTATGGCTATTTTACTTACATTGTAATCATTACCACCATCATCAGCGTCATTAGTACAAGCCACCCACTTGCCATGTCTTCGCTGGATGACTTTGGGAAGGCTACTTTCCTTCTTCAGCCCCACCTCCTTCACTGTCAATCAACCCTCGAGGGATGCCTAGCATGAAGTGGAAACATTGTGTAATCCATTATGTATTTTCGATACTCAGTGCATTCGAGTTCTGTTCCCTTCGTTTTGATCATCTCCTTTTCCTGCAAGGAGAGATGTGAACTTCTTTACTCTTTGCAGTATTTTTGTAAAGCTGAGAGAAGCAGTTTAGACATTTAATTTTGAGTTAGGGTTGACAGATCAGTTGCATGTGAGAAGAGCAAACTTGCTGAGCCCTGGCACTAGACTGACACCCTTGGGAGCTGCCTCTTCTGGGTATCGTCTCTGGAGAGCTTTGTTCTGTTGTCTCATAAATATTTCCTTCTTTGTCTCTCTCTATACCATAATGCAACATTGATCTATTGAATTTGTTAATATTCCATGTGGTTTGGGATTAGTGTGTGCCCTACCTGCAAAGACTGTTTTCGATCATCAGTTAGAAATCTGCCTTTTAGGAAGATGATCAGCTCATCTCCATTTGTCCTAGGCATTCAAAGTTCCACATCCCTGGGCACTTCAATCCTAGGCAAGCCAAGATAGTCAGTCATCAACCTTTCAATGTGATCAAATTATTTCCCCTCTCAACTGATGATGAAATGGGTTTTCTTGGCCAGAAAGGAATGGAGGACCCAAACTGACCTTAGGCTGTTTGCCCTGAGAACTGGGCTTTAAATACTTGCTCTTAGCTGCCCCAGAGGATACCAGAGGCAGCTCCCTATTGTATAGAAAGTGCTAGATGGGATGAATGTTAAGACGAGGCTTATTAAGCGCTGAACTTCATACCTATGGTGCTAACCATTTGCGCTCACTCCATACCTTCCAAGTTGTTATGGTTTATGTCTAGTTGTCCCCCCAAAGCCTCATGGAGTCATTGGGCAGGGACTTCTAGAGTTTGAGACTTGATCCATGATCCCTGGGATTATAGGTTTTAGAGCTGATGGGATTATGGGTGGAAGTACTTCTGGGATTATGGGTGTAGCCTAGGGTGGAAGCTAAGGTGGAGAGCCTGAATGTAATATAAAGAGAGACAGAGAGACAGACTTGGGCTGTTGCTGTTGCTCTGCTGCCATGTTTGGCTGGCTACCTCTGCCGCCATTTTGTTGCTGTTCCGCCGCCATGAACTGGACGCTCTCTGCTCTGTTCCTCTCAGCCTTGGGCCAGCCGAACATGGACTGAAACCTCCAGTAACTGTGAGCTAAATAAACCTTTCCTTCCTTCATTTTGAGTGTCGGGTATTTGTCTCGGCAACGATTAAAAAGTAACTAAGACACAAGTCTAACGTGAGACCCCAGGGGGACAAGGCTGTGTCCATACTAACCTAAGGAGCACGTGGCTATCACTTTGGGTTTAAGACTCAGAGCAGAAGCCACTCTACCAAATATGTAAAAAAAATATTCTTGACAGGCTACAGTTTTGTATTTCCTTGAATTTCCAAATATCTGTGTCAAAATTGTGAAAAAAAAAAAAAAATTTCAGGATGATTGCAGTGTAAGGCAAGTCCCCAAGTGAGAGTCCCTGATGCTCAATTTTTCATGAGGTTCCCATGGCCTTCAGGTTTTCAAAGCATGAGCGAAAGCAAAGTGAACACAGCAGCTAATGTCACCTGAGCCCTTGATGCCAGTGCAGGGCTTCACCCTGCTGGTCACCTTCCACCTGGAGGACCTTGGGGTATCACGATAGGCAGATCCCATATGGAAATCTATGAATAGCAAAGTGACTGGTCTGAAGTTATCCAGCAGGGAGGTGGCAAGGCCAGGATCTGGATGCTGGTCACCAGGACACGGAGCCAATCTTTTCCCGCTGTGCCGCATTACCCATCTCTTTAATGTTTCCCTGTTCAGATCATGTTCACCCTCACTAATTATCTCTAGAGATTTGTATCGTGACACCCCCCCCCCATCAGACCCTCTGAGGATCCTTTGCTCAGGATAACCTCAAGCCATCATTGCTATTTAATGCTATGTGGGACACACACACACACACATGCACGCGCGCGCACACACACACACACACACACACACCCCTACTAGGGAACATGCAAATCAAATGGAATTATTGTCTCAGCTCTTCTTTTAACCTTGAGCCTTGAGCTTGCACATATCTTAGTGGTTAGATAGGAGCCAGATGCAGCAGTCTAAGCTCTGCAAGGCCTTAGAAGGAGGTGTAGAGAAAGTAATGCAGGCTCTGGAAGACTGGGGGCAGAGCCCTGAAGGAGGCTCTCTGTGGATCCTAGCCTGGACCTTGACTCTTCAAGTCTTTAGGAAAGGTGGAGCTGTTGTGATTGGAGGCCTTGGGTTGCCAATGTGCCCCAGGATGCTTGTGGCTGAACTCAGACATTATCTGCAGGAGTAAACATGCAGGACTTCATAAGACCAGGACAGGGAATTGAAAGGAGCTAGAAGGAGGGCTCTGGCCCCCAACTGGGTGGGAAGGGCCAACTGCAGCAACTGGAAATGTAAGTCAACTTCAATCTAAATCCACCAGGGGAAAACAACTCCCAGTGGTCTGCGCCACACACTTTCTTAAAGTCCCTAAGCTTCTCGCCATATGTTTTCAAATTCCCACAACTTGTAGTTCAGGGCTAGGAAAGGAGGGACACTAAGGGTCAGGGGTGGCTCATGCAGGGCCAACAGCACTGACAGATCTGTAGCATGAGCAATCCGACTCTGCCCCCGAGGTCTCTGAGTCCTCCCTTCGCTCCCTTAGACCTCAGTTCTCCTACGCATTCCTTCCGATTCCCCACCAGCCAAGGCTGTTGACCGGTTCAGCCCATGTGGGTGCTTGCCAGATCCTATATGCAGGGCAGACCAGAGGTACAAGGCTGGAAACTCCAACAGTGCACATTATTCCTCTCCAGGGGCCCGGCGTGATGGCTCAGTGGTCTAAAGCACCTGCTTGGGAAAGCTTGGGCAGCTTCAGGGACTGCGGTTCGATCCCCGGCACCACATGCTGCATCAGCCCTGCCCTGGGGCGGGCTGGGCCAGCCATAAAAATGAGTGAATAAACAAACAAAGGTTCTGCAACAAGAAAAAATAAATAAATAAAATAAAAAAATTCTTAAAAAAACAAAAACAAAAACAAGAAAACCCAATATTCCTCTCCAGTCAGAAGTGGAAACTGAAGTAAGACAATGACAGCGACATGTGGGTGAATTTCTAGAGCCTTTCATGAACTTAGCAGCATTTTGTTTGCCTTTACAGTGAGTTAGTCCTCAAGGAACAGTGCAGACCGCTCTTTGTCTTCCCACTTGTGTCTAGGGCTTGTTTCATAAAGTTTTAGAAAAGTTTTTATAAACATAAGCAAGTCATTGTTGGCTCTGGTAGATGGGTATTGCTTCTTTATCCAAGTGGGAGGGACTCCTCAACTTCCGAGCAGACCATCTTCACAAGGTAACCCATTAGACTTCGAATCTGGACTGTTTTTTATTTTTATCCCTGTCCCCTCTACTTTTTTTTCTTGCTAATTGGCAGAACACTAATGAATGAGGCACTGCCTGAGCAGATGCTCCTTATGGATAAAGGCAGAACTGGAGTTTTCTTGCCTTTAAAAAAAAACTTTTTTGAACACATCAAGAAGGTAGTAACATGTGGCAGGTCAGAAATTAGGTGAAGGTAACAGTACAGATTGTAAAGAACACAAAGGAAGTTGGGGCGCGTGTGCTTGTGTGTGTGTGTGTGTGTGTGTGTGTGTGTGTGTGTGTTCTCTTTTGTTTTAACTTCCTTGCATCTTTTTTTTTTTTTTTTTTTAAGCTCATATTCAGCCGTAGCTCATAATTAGCAGCTAGGCCTCTGGGACCTAATTAACCAATTCAATTAACAAAAAAAGTACACAAGTCACCCTGACATTTGTCAGCCATTAGGAGGGATGTCAGGCTGGCAGTTTCAGCCAACACATTAGTGGTGATTAGCTCATTTGTGATTCATTTTTACTCCACCATCCTCCTGGAGAGGCAGCTTCTAAGCCACACTGCCCAGAGTCATGGGGTCAGTAGCTTGACCTTTATAGGTCAATAGGCAGCTCACTTCCCACTGGGCCAAGGGACTTGTTCCAACCGTCAGGGAGCATGCTTGTATTTCTTCTAAGTTCCTGTGAAAAGTGCCTTTGGACAAGCCTGATAATCTTGGCTATTTCTTCAGGGATAAGAATTCAGCTAAGGCTTCTTTATTAGGGAAACAGCTTTTTAAATTTTATGATCATGGCAATCTGGAGTCTGTTGGTTCCCATATTTACTTCCTTCGCTCTGCAGGGTTGCTATAGTTGTCTCCTACAGGCAGGTTTGGCAGTGCAGTGACTGCCTTGTTCTTAGAGTTGATTAATTCCAGTATCTTCTGCGATGCAGATAGGTATTTGCACAGTGCCTTGGCTATCTTTGCCTCTGATTTCCTTCATTATAACTCCACTCTCTGAGAAGCCCTGATTTAGTAACAAGTAAGGACACCTAGGTAAATAAAAAGGTACAGGTTCGTGGGTTGACAGAGGAAAAGTGTGAGGTCTTGTTGCTCCAGAGACCTGGAGATAGCGTCCCCATCCCCAGGTATTCTATCTCTTTGCCTGACTTGAGCTCCAAAGCGATTTTCGATGGCTTGCTTTGCTGGCTTGAAGAAGTAACAATCACCAGGCTTCATAGAGAGATGGCTCGGGAAGCTCCAGGGATGGTGACTTCAATGCTTGGCAATGTATTGTTCTCCTCTGACCACAGGTCCTGAGGGAGACAGCTGGGGGCTGGCAGAGCTGCCCCAAAATTGCACTAGACCTCAAGCTTCCTCAAGCTTCTGTCCTCCTCACCTTAGCACTGATAAAGTTTGTCCTTGTGGTTGTGAGATAGTGATGCCGTGTCTCCAGGTCATAAATGCCTCTAGGAAGGAAGAAAGGAAATGGCAGGAAAAAGAGACAAATGCATAGAGAAGTCTGCCTTGTTCTTTAAATCAAGGACTCAGTAGTTTTCCAGGAAGCTCTGCCCAGGAGACAACCCCTTCTGATTGACCAAAGCTATGCTATGCAGCTGCCCCCTTCACCAGGTGCCATGCAAAACTAGGTTATTCCTGGGTGAATATGTTGCTGGCCTGACAACATGTGATTCTACTGATAAGGAAAACAAGAAGAAGAAATATTTGCAAAGTAGCAACAGACTGTGTGCTTGTTAAAACTTTACAAAGGGGGCATACTGTCCTTGCAAGAACCTGGCAGGGGGTGATGTTCTTCCAACCCAAGATACAAGGGCATTTAGGGAGTTTGAATAGAGGTAGTTTAAGTTACTGGTTAAGGATAGTCAGTGACAGGACTTTGAAAGTGCTGGATCTGAAATTAAACTTCTTACATACTTCATTTGTCTTTGATGCAGAGGTTTCACTGTGTTGCCCACCTTAATCCCAAATCCATGATCCTGACTCAGCCACGAGTGCACATGTTCAACACACACACACACACACACACACACACACACACACACACACTGTCAGCACCCTGATGCACAAGGCATGGGTGCTTGCAAATGCTCTCTAAAACCACACAGCAGGCATCTCTCATGGTCAAGATTTGCCCACCTGAAAAGTTGGGGTGGAAACCTCAGAAGACTCCCCTGGCCTTCCAGTCTGCCCGCGTGCTGTGCCTGGTTCTGAACTCATGACACATGCTCATGACACGTCTAGGAGTTTCATTTCCTCAGAGTTCGCCCAAGCAAACTACCAAAGAAATCTTGCCTGCCCCCCGCTGCCCCTTCCGAGCGGCCCTCGGCTCCTGCTCTCCCCCAGTGGACTCATCCAAGCTGATACCAGCCTGGGCTGTGTGATTAGGCTGGAGGAGAAAGCAGACCCTACTCCCAAAGGTAACACCCTACAGCTTTGAAAGAAGGCTTTGTTAATTGCAGGCTCCTATGGATTCATTACGACAAAGCAGCCTGGTCCACTTGCCTGTAGCACAGCCTTTCTGAACAGAGGGAGCTGGACATTCTTTGCAAGTAATCTACAGGGCCCAACAGCAAATATCTAGAATTGGGACTATTCATCCAGGAACAATATAGCAGCTCCTTATTGTTACGTCTATTGTTCCTTGACAAAGAGCGACAGGTAGGTTAAATCTATTTTAGCTGAGCAGGCCCCACAGAAATCCTTGCTATTGAGCATTTGATACTGATCACAGAGTAGCATCAGGGAACAGCGTCGGAAGGAGAAAGTCACTTTTATTTCTGAACTTTAGAGGAGACAACCTGTCCTCTGCTCTGGCTCCCCAGGGGTTAGGCCTTTAAATGGGAATGAGGGTTTTGTTTTTAATGATGCTCAGTGAGGATGTTTTTTTGGGGGGAGTGGGGGGGACACTGGAGGTGGATAGTCAGGAAGCAAAAGAAGTATGATATGAAGTAACATCCGGGCAGTATGTGTGAACTTCGGCTTGTTCTGTTTTAGAAAGGTGTCCCTAGGGAAGTCCATTCAGAGCGCTGGGGGTCGTAATGTGGGTGGGGCAGCCCACGGAGGTGAGGATGCCAGAATGGCATGACATGGGACAAAGGACCAGAGCAGGGAGGCGGCACTTGGATGCTTCCTTGAGCTTGTCCTTGTTCAGACAGGCACTGGCAACGCCAAGGTGACAGGCCCTCCTCCTCTGACAGGCGAGCCCTTCGGGAGTGGTCGCTCTGAGGCTTCCACCATGCACATGGGCTGGAAAAGGATGGACAGATGGCCTAGCAGGGCTGGGCAAAGAGGGGACCAGTCCTCATGGCACTGGTGCAGTGATAGTGTGGGGAGGGGATGCGACCTGCTTCACCAGTTAGTGCTGAGGCTAGAAGCCCACACATAGCTCTGCATTCTCTACAGTAATTCTCAGTAAGAAAAGCTGCTGAATAGAAGTTTGGTGGCAGCAGTATTTTAGGTCAGAGTAATATAGGGGATGGAAATATTCAAAATATTTAATATTTATCTAGTGGTCACTCCTAGACCAGGCAAGAGAATGTGGCAATGAGGACAGACACCAACCACCAATCATGACAAGTGGCTCTTGCCCTGCTAACAGCCCTGGTTCTGTCAGTCCTGCTCTAGTCCTCAGGGAACCATCCTGGCACAAGCTGGCAGAGGAGCCCAAGAAAGAATCCTCCCGGGCCAGGCAGGAGGAGCTGACGACCACGTGTTCACTGCCTCGTGTGGCAGGAAACAGAATCAGAAAAGCAGATGACTCTACTGGGGTTTAAAATCATTTACCCCTAAACATCTCAGAATTGTTCAGAAATAAACCAAGGCAACCAAATAAAGAAAGCAAAGACAAGTCATTCTGGGCTTGCTACAGCAAGATGGCCAGGTGCCACTGCCATTAGCATGTAAGCAGAGACCTGAGGGTGGGCAGAAGAGAGGAGGGCTTCAGAGTTAGGGGAGGAGTTTGAGGGTTCCCCCAGGGGTTGGGGGCCATGGGGGTGAGCACAGGCTGGCTAGAAGTGAGCATGGGGCTTGGTTTTGCTCTGTATGTTGGACTCACTGTGGTTGTCCTACGTTGTAAGCAGTGACAAAAATTGAGGGGAAACTGTCAGTTATTGACCAAATCCTGATCATATGGGATTCATTGTCATAAAAGATATTGTTAGGTGACAATTTAGTACCATTTAGTTTCTCTGAATTGTTATGAAAAAGGATCATCTGACTTTGTGGTAGTGAGCAGTTGGGTCAACTTGGGTGAGAAATGTCCACCTGATCGGCTTAGCATGGGCTTGGGTGTGGCTGCAAGGATTTACTGAAGGTGCAACCCTGGTGTGAGTGGCACCACCCGCTAGACTCATAACCTGAATGGGACAAAGGAAAAGAGGAAGGAAAGCTTGCTTTTTTTTGCTTGGGTGAACCCCAGTCTTCGCCTTCAATTTTGGGCCCACATCTCCTGGCTTGTGGTACAGACTCTTCAGCCTCCCAGCACAGAGCCTTTGGCTTCCTGATACAGTCTGTACAGGGTGCTACAGGGAGCTTTCGGCCTGCAGCTTTGGACTGATCTCCAGCATACAAACAGCTCTTTTGCACTCTCACATCTGAATTTACAGGCTGTCATTGTAAGGCTACTTTGTAAAAATATCTGTCTGTCTGTCTGCCTGCCTGTCTGTCTGTCTGTCCGCCTGTCTGTCTGCCTATCATCTATCTGTGGTCTACCTATCCATCTATCCATCCATCTTCTAGTAAATCTATTTCTCTGAGTATTAACTAATACAGACTTCCTGCAAGCCAACTGTCTATGGTACAGACTATGTCTCTTTATTGTGTCAGAATTGTTCTTTTTTCATAGGGTTCTGTCTTAGCAGGCTGGTTGTTTCGAGGTCACAGTTTGTTGCAGTTGAGTCAGAGCCCCGTTTCTCCATGTGGCATAGCCTCTGCCCCTCAGATGTCTCATGATCAGGGCTAGACAATCTCAGTCTTGAACCCTCAGATAGTTGTTAATTTGGTTCAATCTATTCTTCCCTTTTGGAAAAACAATAATAATGATAGAAATCTGCTTTGATGTGGCTCCTTCATTCCTCAAGAATTTGTGCAAATGTTTTCAAATCCAAAGTTCCTCTGAAACTAACTGTAAGTGTACCATAGAAAATCCTGTATCTCTTCAATAGCAGCTAATAAGAGAAGAGGCTCTGGAGGCTCACATCTGCCCTCCTCATCCTGCCTCGGTTTTCAGCCACACCTGGTGAGATCTCATTTTGCTTTGGGCTTTGTGCTTTGCTTCTTCAGGTCCTTATGCTGAGAGGCCCTAACACCTTACTGTCTGGTACCTGACATGTGTGTTGAATTCTACAGTTTTGTCGCAGAGCAAATTTCTATTGCCACCACCATGTCAGAACATAGAGCAGTTTTGCCTCCCTAGGGCCATGCCTTGTGTCCTTTCATAGTCACACCTACCTCCACTTTGCCCCCGCTGCTATCACAACCCCCTGGCAGCCACTGGTGCATCCTCCAGTTCTATAATTTGGTCATTTCTAGATAGCTGCAGAACCACATAATAGCCTTCCGGTGCTGGCTTTGTTCCCTCAGTATCATCCCAGGTGATTCATGCAAGTTGTTTTGGGTGTCGATAACTGGTTGCTTTCTTATTGCTGAGTAGGAGTCCATAGTATAGATGTGAAACAGTCTAACATTCACCTGTGGAAGAACATCTGTGTTACTCTCAGGTTTGAGCTTTGCTAAGTGAAGCTGCTGGAAATATGTGTGCAAAGGTTTCCGTGTGAATATAAAGCTTCAGATTTTGTGGAGTAAATACCCATAGTGCAGCTCCTGGGTCCCATGGTGACTACGTGTGTGGCTTAATGAGAAACTGCCAACCTGTTTTCTAATGCCAAATGATTCCTCCAGGCAAGGAGCAAATGATCTAGCTTGTCCACATCTTCTCTAGCACTTAGTGTTGTCCTTATTTTCGCCATCTTGGGAGGTATTCATGATATTTCACTGTGGTTTTCATTTGCACTTTCTTAATGGCTAGCAATACAAGCATCTTTACATGTTTTGTTTCCATCTGTTACTCACCGTGGTCAGATGCCTCCTGTTCATGCCTTTTGCTCATTTTCTACTTGGATGTGCGTGTGTGCTTTGCTGTTGTTGAGACTTAAGAGTTATTTTCTTAAAAATAAATTCTCGGGCTGGCCTCATAGATCAGCAGACTAAAGCACCAGTTAGGCAGAGCATAACAGCCAGGGTTGGATAACTGGCATGCCGTTCCAGCCCCACCCACAAGGTGCACTGAGACGGTGATTGAGACTGGGTGTGGTGGCATACTCCTGTAATTCCAACACTTGGGAGGCTGAAAACAGAAGAATCACTACGAGTCTGATCTACACAGTGAGACCCTGTAGACCTTACCCTAAATACAGGAAATAAATAAATAAATAAATAAATAAATAAATAAATTGTAGCTAACAGACTTTTGTCCAAACTATGTGTTTTGGAGGCACATCTTCTCTTATCTTAAAAGTTTTCATATGCTTGCATGTAACCTATGTTGTAAACCTTTATTTGTATGTTAAACCTCATTGTTCCTTAGTCATAAATATTATTTTCCAACTATAAGCATTTTGGGGAACAATCAGCTTTTGGTAGGAGGCAGAGCACCATCTCTATATTATAAATCTGGTCTGTACATGGAGGCTTAGTTGAATAAGCAGATAGCAGGCTCATCTTTCTCTAGCTCTAATGTCGGCGCCAGCTGTTTTGAAGAGCTCTTTGAAGGTGACTTTTATTTCCTTTCCCCAGATCTGCTTCCTACATGCTGACATGCTGTTCAGTTACTTCTCTGTACATTTAAACAAGCCACATGAATCCTTCCCATGTCTCAGAAAGTCTGTCTATTCCAGATCTCCTGGATCCTGGAGCGAAAGTAGGTCATGACTGCTTTTAAGGGTGAATTAGGAAGCACAAGACCCATCATCCTGAGTGTTGGAAATGAGTCCCTGCAGGAAAACTTACATGTGTAGGACTGGTCCAGATAGATATATTTATGAATGCATCCCATATGTCAAGTTCTATGCTAAAGGTCTGGATACAACAGTGGATAGAGACATCATAATTTGTATCTTAATGGAATGTGTGGCCAGCTGCAGTCACCGTGCCCTATTTCTTCTCTGATTCTTACTTGTACATGCCTCAAGGATACTTCTGTTGGAGCTTTAGAATTTTCACATAGGAATGGTCCTGTCTAAGCCAAGGATCTTGACCTTAAGAGCCCTCGGCTCCTGATGTCTCTGGATTCTGTACAGAGACAGTGTGCCGTGTTCAGTGTGCAGTGCTCATTTTCTAATCCTCAGATGCAGCTTCATTTCTGTTCTGCACTCTCTCAACTTCTGGTCCTCTCCCCTTGTGTTGAACGCTTACTTAGTTGTTGATAATGATCCTCTAGCCACAGAACTTCCATGAAGACTCCCAGAGGTGAACACTTGATCTCTCTTCCATTTTCCTTTCTCCTTTGAAGCAGTAATGCATCGTACCTGGGAACCTAAGTTGCCAGTTGCTCCTTTTCCTGTAATACCTGACTGGAGCAAGCCAATAGGCAGAGAAAGTGATGAGCATTTTTAGAAAGGTAGTACAGACTGAGGTGAGTGGACCTGACTCATGAAAAGGCAAATTTGTCTCAATGCCAAGAGAAGCACAAAAGAGTGAAAGGGAGAAACACCCAGAGCAAGATAGAACTAGTAAGAAGACCAGGAGAAATTAGGCCGGGCTTAGGGTAGGCAAAGGCCTATGAGACTTTATGTGTAGGCAGTAGAGCGTACCCCACTGGTCCATCAACTTAAGACAGCAAGCTGAGCCACGTTTCCCGGTGGCTGAGGCCGAGGGCAACACAGTAGGCTCCGCACATTCTAGCAACCTGAAAATCCTAAGCTGCGGCTGACCACAACTTCGTCCCAGGTTTGACCTAGTGTGTTCTCCTAGTGTATGTCTTGAAAGGGCTTCATCTGTATCTCCTCAGTGCCTCTAAGGTCTTTGAAAACTGAATATAGACACAGTCAAAATGTGAACACAGGGGGCAGGGACATAGCTCAGTGGAATAAGCACTTGCTTGGCAAGTGCAAGGTCCTGAGTTCAATCCCTGGTACCTCCAAAAATAAAAAAGTGAACACACAGCAAGGTCAGAAAAACTGGTTTCATCCATGCAAAAGCTGCTGATACTGTTTTGTTCCTTTTTTGCTCCCCCCCCCCATGACTTTTCAGATTAGCTCAAGTTAGGCATAGGTTGAAGATCCCTAACCTGCAAGTCCAAAATCTAAGGCACCTGAAAAGGTTTAGAATGATGAGCACGGAACTCAAAAAGTTTCCAGTTTTCCATTATTTCAGATTAGGGTTGCACTGCCTGTGAGGTCTATGTGATTATTTCTAAATTGGGAAAATTCCAAAATCTGAACTCCTTCTGATCTTAAGTGTGCATTTGGGATAAGGGATAGTCAACCTGCATTCAGTAAATGTTTTTTGAATAAAAAAAAAAAGTACTCTTCTTGCTGCAGGTGGTAGAGCAAGTCACGGTCAGGACAGCTTTCCTCCCCTGTGCTCCTAGAACAACAGGCAGCACTACAGAGCTGAAGCACATGTGACTCTGCTGTCACACAAGGTTGCTTCCAGAGACCCATAACGCATCAGTGCTATGAAGGATCTGGGACGTCCTACTGTAAGAAGCCCATTGGACAGCTTTTTCTTATGAGGACTTCGTTGCCCATGGAACCCTTTTTCTAATGAGTCTTTTATTTATTTACTTACTTGGTATAAGGTCTCACTATGCACCTCAGATGCATAGTGATCCTCCTGTCTCAGCCTCCCCAGCTCTGGGATTACAAGCATGTTCTCCAGTGCCCAGTTTTGTGGCCCTTTATTTGGTGGAACAAATGCATCATTATCTCACAGAATCTATGTTCCTTAGAGCAGAGTTCAAGAACCTGACTTAGGTAAAGCAGGGTGGAAGAGAATCACACCAACAAGAGGTGAGAAATTACAGGGTGTGTGGCACAGGTGGAAATGATTACCTCTCGAATGTTGCCAGATTGTAAGCTATCAAGAAAAGGAGGATGAAGAAAAATGCTCGAAGCTGCGGAGGCCTCTTCCTGCAGAGATCCTGCCCGTCATTCCGCAGAGCTCAGGTTCCATGGCAGGGGATCCCTTGCTGTCTGCATGGTGGAGAATCCTGTGATGGGGTCCTGATGGTCTGTGCAGGAAGGAAGAGGATGTCGAGGACGAGCAATTGGAAGGCTGTCTTGGTATCTGTATAGGAGAAGCAAGAGTTGAATGGACAGGCAGTGCACTGCGGGGCACAAGAGTGACAGGTCATCTGTCACGCAGTGTGTCATCACCTCATCCAAGGCCTAGAGGAATCAGCTCTAGACTAGTCGGTAGGAAAGCCTCTCAGCAGAGAACCTGGTATCATTCAAAGCAAAGGGGATCCACCAAGAAGTGGTGGCCGGGCATCGTGGTGGGGGTGGAGGGGACATGAGAGCCATTCTGTCTGTGGTGGAGACTCTGTACCCTCTTTTTCTTTATTTCTCTATGTTTCATGTTATTTTGCTGTTTTTAATGCAAATGAGGTGCTCAATAAATGTCCCTTCAATGAATGAATCAGTCAACTTCTTCGTTCAATGTTGTCCTAGCCTATTTTCTGTTGCTGTTGGCCAGATATCTAAGACTGAGTAATTTATAAAGAAAAAAAAAAAGTTTATTTAGTTCATAATTGTAGAGAATCGCATCTATTTGGTCTCTGGTGTGAGTCTCATGGCAGAGAGGCAGAAGGGCAAATGTGGAAAAACAAATGAAGAGGATGAAGGAGGATAGTCTCCTGTGATAACTGCATCACCCTGTGGGCCTTGGCATTATAACCTCTGTGAGAGTAGAACCCTATCACCGAAGCCCTCTACATGACCCAGCTACTCCTAACGTCATTACACTGGTCATTAAGTTTCAACAGCTTCGAGTTTTGGCAGAGACAAATCACACGCACGCAGAGCAGTTGTTTACCACCTTGAACAAGTTCACCACTTTTCAAAGAACGGCTATCACAGCAAGCACCGGCAGAACAAGGTGCCCTTGGTTACTTGAATGTTTCCTCCATGGTCTCATTAGGCTCCAATTCCAGTCCAAGATTATTGGCACATCTGTTAAAAACTCAGCGTGAGTCAGGGGGTCTGGGACTTTGCAGTTGTGTGCAGTGTGAAATAAATGGCCCTGTGGCCGAGGGACGTGAAAGACGTTCCAAGACAGAGCCCAGCCCTCCACCCAACTCATACTGTTCCTAAGCATTTGTCCTTAGTGGTTATTGCTGAGTGTATTTCAGGAGAAATTTAATCCATATGGTTCTAATTCATTTACACTTAACTCAGCAAAATAATTCTTATTTCCTAAGAGTTTGTTGCCATTTGGAAGCTTTTTCAGATGTGATAAAAGATTTTTAAAAAATCAGGAAAACAGCTAGAAATTGGCCATGTAAGCAAGTTGGATTCAATATGGCAGCCTTGCCTAGCGGTGCTTCCATTATGGCTAACTTTGGTTACATCTTTCTTCCTGTGCCTTGGAAATAGACAAGGTATGAGGCAGACAGAAACGGACCAGGTATGAGGCAGACAGAATACTGAGATGGAAGACCCAGGCCGGAAGCAGTGTGTGGCACGCAGATGCAGCCCCAGGCCCACAGCTGCTGGCAGATAGGCGGCAGGAACAGAGGGCCCATTCCGAAAAACATTTCTGCCTAGTGTGGAAATCCTTCCCAGGTCAGGATGGGTGGCCTTGGCCACCTGTGCTTTAACAAACAGCTCTGAATCCAAGGCCAACATGTGACCATAGAAGATGGAGATCAGCAACACTGAACTCACTGAAATCACAGAAAAACTGAAGATAAGAGAACCAGAGCCAGCACCATGCTCACACGCAGAGCCAGAACCCAGTCCCCATCGCCCCGGGCTCCAGACACGGCACCAGCACCCTCCTCAACAGACCAGGGTAGTAGTGGGTAACGTTCTCCTTTCACCTTGTTCTGCTGCTATTTCCTGGAGTTTACTATGTGAAGTCATGTGACCAGCACTGCTTGGGTATTACTATGGGGCATGACAGTGGGAAAATTTCCGAATCTGTCTCAGTCTCAAGAGACGTTAAATGGGATGATCCAGCTACAACACCTGGATGCAGATGCCACCACTGCTTCTTACTAGCTGTATGACCTGGAATGGGTTACTCGGCCTTTGCGTCTCTCAGTTCCCTTCTCATCCATGTGTTCATAAGCCCCTTATTCTCACCATGTCAGATAATGCTTCGTAATCACCAGGTGGCCTAGCTGGACTCCTTATTGTCACAATGCAGATGAGGAAACTGAAGCCCCTGATAGTTACAAAGGTTTCCCAAGCTCATCAACAGAGCTAGATTCAAACTCAGATCTTTTGGACTCCTGAGAAGCAAGTATCATGGATTTATCAAATGTCGTTGAGCAAAATAGCTCAATGGATTAAAGTGCCTTCTTAGGCAGACACAGGAACCAAAGTTCAACCCTGCTCACAGGGTGCGCTGAGACAGAGAATGAGACTGGGCGTGGTGATGCATACCTGTAAACCCAGTGCTTGGGAGGCTGAAAATAAGAGGATCACTATGAGTCCGATCTGTGTAGTGAGACCCTGTAGACCCTGTACTAAATGCATACACACATAAATAATGTTATAGAGGACATTCATTTAGCTTTCTTTATTTGTTTCATGTTATAGCCTAGGCACAGTACAATTTCTTCTACTATCTAAACAGCACAATACATTATTGGTGGGTATTAGGTGTCAAATAAATTTTGGGTAAAAATTTCATTGTATTCACAGCACATAGTTCACTGGTCTACCTGGGAAATATTTCTATATTACTCAGGATTCTTACAGATCTAAGAGACTGAACTTCAACTCAAATTTGCATACGTAAGCAAAGAAACACATTAACTCACCTACGTGCAAAAGTCAACGGTGGGAGCCAGCAGCTCAGAAAGTAGCACCAGGAATCTCGGTCTTCCTGTCCCTTGTCTTGGCTCTCTTCCGGGTATCTCCAATCTGATGCTACTCACTGTATGGCCAGCAGCAAACCCAGGCTCATGGGAAACCAGTTCAGCAACTGTGGCAAGAGAAGTCTCCTGTTCCCAGATTCCAGCAAAACTTCTGGAACGATTCCCTTCTGGTTTGGTTAAGGATTCCACAACCCCACCCCACCCCCCCAAAAAAGAACCCCTTCATTCCTCTAGGATATGGTGCTACCATGTTGGTGGCTCCCATGTGCCCACCCCTGGGGCTGGTGAATGGCGTGATCTTCATTTAAACCAGAAGATCGAGGGGGAGGTTGGTGTGGCTTTCAAGCAGAAAACTCAGGATCATTGTGAGACGGGATGGAGCCAGATGTCTGTCAATTGTTCCCAATCAAGTGTTAAGAAAAACACAAGGTGGATCCTTGAATTCTGTTTCATGCCCCACTAGACTGAAACTCTCCATTCACATCCTGGTCACAACAATTTTTCACTTTGTTGAGAATCACGTTAGTCTATAAGCTGCTGGGATGCCCTAAAATCCAGATGGTAAGAGCAGAGCAGCTGTTTGCAACTGTCCTTGGGGCCATTTGCCCCTTCCTTTTCTCTGCAGTGAATGGTACTGCTGTCCTACTTAATAGAAGACTCTCCTTGCAGGCATTATTCCTCCTCTCCAGGGAGAATTTTAAAATGTCACCCTCAGGAGTCTGAATGGGGTTAACTTCCCTGGTTGTCTGAGACAATGCTGTCCTTGGAAGGTGGCATTAGATGAGGTGGCACTGGCATAACCTCCATGCTGTCCATGAATGATCAATCCACCCCCAGAGTGACCCACTGAGGGGCCTGGCTGTGAACTAGACAGGCGTTAGCATCGCCACATGCACTGACTCAAGAGTGCTTTAACAATCGTCTAGTAGCCATGTGGGTCCACATGTGGAGCTGGTCCGTGCCCCATTCAGGTTGAATTAACCCATTGGTCCAAGTTAATGGCCTTTAAGTGCCTTTAAGGGTAAAAACCCTTCTGGGAGCAGACCGAGCTGTAGAATTCTAGATAACTCTATCAAAGACCTCAAGATGCTGTGAAGAGACTCCAGGCACCAGAATTACACGGTTCTGTCATGTGTTGTCTGCATGACACTGGCCTCCTCCTCCTCCTAGTCTGTACACAGGGATGCTAAGGTAGGGCCTACATCACAGGACTGCCCTAAGAAGTCCATGAAGTGGTATCTAGCTGGCTAGTAGGATCGATCCTCTACTGACAGTTTGCATAAGCCACTCAACAAAGGGGCGGCCTCCTTCCTTCCCTCACTCGGCTGATTCTCTTCCAACCAAGCCTCCGAGACAGTAGAACAGACCCTCTTTCTGCTAAGCACAGGGAGGCACTGGCCATGTCGTGATCCTCAGAAACAGCAGTCTAAACGCACTGCTGTGTGCTTGGTCGGCTCAAGTCCTGAGCAGCTGCTTCAGGTAGTAGAATAAAGAGGTACTAGATAAAAATTCATCATCAGTTAGTCAAACACATTCTCTAATAGATACCCTTGGGCTTAAATTATGACTCCGGCAGCAATTGGAAAGTCTTTATATTTAGCCTTGATATTTATGGCATCTAGATCCTGATAACAAGCACTAAATACTGAGCTAAATACTTGATGCACTTTCATACCACATCTAAACCTCATAGCAGTCCCCTGATGGCACAGATGAGGAAACGGGATCTGAGAGGTTGAATGTAGCCTGCCACTGCCATTTGCATGCGTGGTCTATGTGAACAGTGCCCTCTGGTGGTTTCGGGCCGCGTAGCATAGTAAGAATAGCACTCGGCGGGCACAGGTACGGCGCCAGGCGTCAAGAAAAGCCCTCGTATTCATTTACCCTCACACCTATCCCATGCCAAGTCTCCGAGACCATACACAGAGGCTTCAGCCAAATAAACTGCCCCAGGTCCACAGTTAATAGGTGGTAAAGCCTTCTAGAAACCTATCCATGCACTGTACACAGACCTAATTGTGATTGTGATTGAGTCTCCTGCAGCGCCTCCCTCCACACACGAGATGAAAGGCAAGACCCAGGCTGGCCACACTGGTGTTCTTGTGTCCCCAGGTCAGAGCAGAGGAAGAACCTGGTTCATATGCAAAGCTCCATGAATTAATAGAAAAGTGAATGCGCGAGCAACATATAAAGGTCCGGCGCCTCGCAGGGTTTTCAGAGCCCACATTGTCGTTTCCCAGCAAATGAGTGGGGCAGATGCTGGGGGAAGGGACTCCCAGCGAGGGCTCACTTTGGTGCCAGGCCAGAGAGAGTGGATGAAGGCCTCCAGAGGACTCCGTGGGAGGCCAGCGGATGAGCTTTCCAAAGAGGCACGGAGCTCCTTCGCCCCCTCACATCTGGCCACATAGGAATTTTAAAAAGTCAGCCCAGCGTCCACAAGGCCACTGGCCAACAGGCAACAGGGTTTAAGACTGATTTTGTGAAGCAGTTGAACGTAAGCCATAGAGAACCAGAGCTTCTGCTCCGGGCGCAGAGCAGAGCACCTCAGGTCACAAATCTTCATCCTCCCCCACACCAGGGAGGATGAATTCCCGACTCTGCCTCAAGATAACTAGAACGACCCGGGCAACCCCAAGCCAATCAGGACCGCTCTGAAATGCTGCCACCTTGTGGCGCTCTCCAGCAACTCCAGCAAACCCACCAGTAAATTCATCTCTTTAAGCGTTTCCCACCTTGACGTCACTCCCCGTGCTTGAGAGTGAGGATAGTTCAAGCCTGGCTATTCTTTGAGAATTTGGGAATTTTCTTTCTGAAAAGAGCACGACCAGAACACACTTGTTAGGAAGCTTGAGCGTTAGGAATTCTTCTCTAAGACAGAGCATTCTATCTAGGGGCTGCTGAGTCCCACGTGTTGGGTATGGACACAGCTCACCCTCTGCTCAGTTACCTGAGTTCAAGTTTTTCCACCACTTGGTAGCTTCCAACCCTGGAGATGTTATCTAACCTCTCGAGGCCTCCATATCATCTACTGGAAAATGGGCCATTGTAGTTAGGATCACAAGGATTTGTCCCAAGGTTTGCACAGTATCTGTATGACACATAAAATGTTGGTACACTGTAATTGTCAAGCACACGCCAAATGACATGGCGTGTGTGTTTGGAATGTATCCCATTTTGTCCGGCATCCATGCCCAGCACTAGAGGCGATGCAGTCACAGTGATGCAGCTGCAGTCCTGGTGTGCCCTGTACCGAGGTGAAAGCAGGCTGAGGGGCAAGGTCCACCTTGTTTTTGTCTGGCTGTGAAGCCCTGGGAAACATCCTTCCCCTTTCAGGAGCTGTCCCCCCATCTTTATAGTATGAAGGCAGGTTCTGCCAGTGTTTCTCCAGCCTGGAGACTCACCAGAACACCAAAGGATCCTAAAAACTGGCAACTCTGAGCACTGCCCGTTCCCTCTGCATCTGATGAGCAGTGGTCGACGAGCATTATGTGGGAGTCCTGCCTCTGCTGAGGCTCTGCTGAGCACCGGGGCTGAGCGTAGGTGGAGGTAGACCGCAGCAGCCTATCTTCCCAGGGTTCTCAGTCTATGCAGGAGAAAGGCAAGAGTGTGGTCAGCTTACTGAAGTCCAAGTGGTCAGTAGCGGGGCATCATAACGGAAGTCCCAGACCAGGATTCTAGAAGAGAAAACCAAGGAAGAGAGGGCTGCTCTTCCAACTCCAACGGTGTGTGCTGACGATCCCACAGGCAGCACTTGACCTAGCCGGGAACAAGAAGGGAGGGCAAAGTGTGTCCTGGGTCCACTCTATAGGACAGCCAAATGAAGCCTTCATCACCACAAGGCAAAAGGGACAGAAGGACAGAGAATGGAGGAGGAAGATGAAGCCGGAACCACTGTCCTCTCATCACCCACCCTGGGGCTGGAAGCAGGACGCCCTCTCTGTCTGGGGCTGTATTCCTGGGAGGTGAAGCAGGTACCAGTGTCTAATTAGGCGACCTCATGTGAGCCACAGCTCCAGGCCAGTGGGACTCTATTGTGCCCAAGGTAAAAGCCACAGGACACAGCAGTGGGGCGTGGTGGCCCAGGGGATCCTTTTTTTTTTTTTTTTTTTTTTTTTTCTCTTTCTCACAAATCTGCAATTCAAAAACACAAACCAAACTTTCTAGGCAAGAGACTCACAATGGGGCTGCAGAGATGCTCATGTGCAAGGTAGTGTCAAGGGAATTAGACCTAAAGGGGCAACAGTGCTGCTGGCCAAATGTTTTCTGTTCTGCTGTCCAGATGCACAGCAGGTTTGGACTTGGACTTCCCCCATTCTCTCAGCTGGCGGGAGCCTCCTCGTTAGTTCAGATGGAGCGTGAGCAGCCTGCCCCACTGTGAGGCCAGAATACTGGAGGATCCAAATGTCTCTGTTCCCTCTGGTACCATGACCACATTATTTGAAGAGCTAGCTGTTCCGTCAGCCTAAGTGCCTCTGTCTACATTAAGCTGAGCTCTCACCCAACCCATACTGCACCTGGAGACTGAGGTAAGCATGTAAATCTCGTCGTTACAGGACACTATGGCTTGGGGCTGTCACTGAAGCATACTGTAGCCTTTCCCCACCAATGCGAGGATGGGAATAGCTCAGAGGAATGTGGTGGTCAGAGAAGAAGGTGTGGCTGTGAGCCAGCCACTTCCCTTCTCTAAATGTCACTAAAGGCTGTGCCACCAGAGTCCACACTGGAAAAGGAGGGGAAAGAAGCAAAATTGCTTCCTCCCGCATAACAGGCAACAGTACATGGAAAAGGCCCCAACAGACCTCTTGTCTGGTTCCCTCACCAACCAAAGGAAATGGGCCAAGCACGTGCAGGCTCTATGTCCTCCGATCCCTAATTCTCACTTCCCGTCCTGCACATCCCTGGCTGGCTTCCTCCTTGTCCCCAGCCCATCCCACGCTTAGCACGGCTTTCATGTTCTTGGGCTGTCCCTGCATATTCAGCAGCACGGTGAACGTTGATTTTATTTTACTTGCTCATGGACTAAATATTGACTTACACACTTTGAAACAAATTCTAGGCTCTGCCACAGTCTCACTTTCTTTCTTTCTTTCTTTCTTTTTGTGGTGCCAGGGATTGAACTCAGGACCCTGCACTTGCCAGGCAAGTGCTTATTCTACTGAGCTATCTCCTGGCTCCTCCAAAGTCTCAGGTTAGACTCACTACAGAGTCCCAGATCTACAATGACAGCCTCATGCAGAGAAAACTGACTTTTGCCACAACAGCCCTGAAATGGGATAGAATCCCTAAGGTATCTTTTAGCAAATGAAAGGGGCCTGAAACCATTCATGAGCGATCTTCGGTTATGTCAGGAACCTTAGAGATCGCTTCATTCAATATTTCTGGGTTACCAGGAGAAGAATGAGACCCAGGAAGATGCAATTATTGGTCCCAAATAATAGAGAAATGCTATTCGGGGAGCCCACATAGAATCTTCCATCTTTCAAATGTCCCAGTGCTCTTTTGAAGAATGAGAGCTTGCACGGCCTTATAGGTTTGAGATGGGGTCCAGGTCTCTGTGTTTTAAAAAGATTGCAGATGACTTCTATAGCCCTGAGCATTGGGTGGTACTGAGCACACTGCTGGTGTTGTGAAATTAACTTACTGCAGAGTCTTTTTGACGAGCTAAGCTGCATGGGCTATTGGGGTGCTGAGCAAGAAATGCTTCTTAAGAAAACTGGTGCACAGGGCCTTGTCCTCCCAGGAACAGAGAGGGACAGCAGCTGGGCCCACTGCCACCACAGGTATGTGTGAAGGGCAAAGACATACTGCACAACTGTGAAACTTGCTGGGCGCAGCCCCGTGAACTGGCTGGGTCAAGAGCAATGAACTGATCATTTTATTGATGAAGGCACGGAAGCTCAGGGAGAGCTGGGTAGCAGGGCCAGAGAGTTAGGGCAGAGCGGGAGCCAGGCTCTGTTCCTTTCTTATGCTGGGATAACACATCACACTGGCTTGATGGCTTAAAACAGCACAGACTGAAGTACCTTACAAGAGCAGATCCAAGTTGGTGCTACGGTGCAGGCAGGGCTGTGTTCTTCATTCCAGAGGCTCTAGCAAGAATCCATGGGCTTCGTGCCCCTTTTCCTCGGCTTGTGGCTCCCCCAACCCTTTGATCTTCAAAGCCAGCAACCTGCATCCCTGTGATAATTTTTCTGTAGTCACATCTCTTTCTAACCACAGCCAGGGAAGTTTTCCCACACTTAGTGATTAGGCAGCATTCACCAGGATAAATAACTAAGGACAATCTCATCAGCTCAGGCTGATATCTCAGTGGTATCTCCCAAGTCTTTCTGGCCACGGATCCACACATCCCCAGATCCACATAGCTCTGTGTCCACAGCTGCCAGAGACCAGGTTATGGGGCCTCTGAGTTGGGAGCTCTGGGCCATGCGCCAGCTTGCTTGGGCACCTGTTCTTCCCACCAACGCGGGAGTGGCTTCACCTCGGGCTACATCTGCTTCTAAACCTCTCCACAGTTCTCACCCAGACCAGCTATTTGATTCAAAAATTACATGCAGGACTAATTATTGCTGGAGGGGACTTGGGAAATGGGGATGGTTTGTAGCAAAAAAGCTCATCAGGAGGCTTCCAGGGTAGGAAATGATTGTTCTTGGAGTTGATGAGAAATGTGGAGAAAGACTAGTTCACCCTAAAGATAATATTTTGTAAGGCTATAATGTGCCATCTTAACAAGGATATAGACATTGATAGGATGCATTGATTTTATTAAAACTTGCCCAGTTATACTTGAAGGTGTGTGTGTGTGTGTGTGTGTGTGTGTGTGTGTGCTTGAGTTCTATACAATTTTATCCATGTTAGGTTCATGTATATACCATGCCAGTCAAAATTCTGACAGTTCTATCACAGTAAGTTTTTTTCACCTAGATATTAAAGCAGAAGAAGACATAAATAGACATGTACTGAAAACAAATAGGTATCTGTAGACATAGTGAATGACTAGAGAATATACTAGTGCCCCTTTTCCATAGGGCACCCGTCCTGCCCTAAAGATAGCATAAAACCCTATATACAAATATTCCTGACTCTGTAGAGCTGTCCCTTACTGGCAGTTGATGGCCGGGTACCACTGGCTTTGGGGATCCCTGGCCGAAGTCTTCATGGAAGCCCAGCACTTGCCAGTGGGCACACTGCCAGCAGTCAGAACATGTTTTCCTCACAAATTGAATGTTTCTGCATCTTAACACTTACCTTGCTCAGCAGCCATAATTTTTACAGCTTGAGGTGCAACCACAAAGCTGGGATGAATTTCTTTGCTCTTCTTTGCAATTTCATGGGTAGAACATTCATTCTTAGCAGTCTCAGTATAGAAAATTTTGGGGTTTTTTCTTATTAAAAACTTGTATCTCCTCTCTTCAAGGAAGCATTGTGTGATTTGTCTTTGACCTAATCAAAATGCAAGCATCATTAGTCTTGCATTTTGGGGTCATGGCTGAGTAAGAGTTAGGGCACTGGCATTGTGATAGGGATCTGATAACCCACGCCGCTAAGTGACTGGTAGGCAGGTTGTATGTGTAGTATAATTACCTGTAGAGTATGGACTAAATAGTAGCTATGGTATCCATATAGCTTTCCCTGCTAAGGCTTAGTGGCAGGCAATTTTAGAAATTGTACTAAACTGTCAAAAGGTAATTCTTACTTTCTACAAGTAGTTTATGAATTCAGAAAAAGGAAAGGCTAATGTGTTTTTATTACAGGAATATGTTTCAACCAGAAACTTTACAAAACTTTTAAAAAATCCCAAACCAGTGTTAGCTAACTGAATCCTACTTATATAGCAAGAAATAAATAATGACAAAGATAGAATAAATGCCACAGTGCACAGATGGATTGATCTCAGGGATCTGACTACAACATACTCAGAAAAACATGGGGCTGGGGAGACAGCTTTGTGGTACAAGTGCCTGCCTGGCAAGTGCAAGGTTGTGAGTTTGAACCCCGGTCCCACAAAAAAAAAAAAAAAGAAAAAGAAAGAGAAAAACATTATGTGTTATCTCAATAGCTGGAGAGTATACTCTTAATAAAGTTTAATACTAACACTTTTAACACAAAAAGGTACTTAATTTTTTCCTTTGCTTGTTTGATGGTAGATACCAAATAATTGCGCAAAAATTAAATTAAGAAAAAACACATTTATTCTGTTAAGATTGCCAATCAAACAAATACACACGCTGTCCTTCTGCTAAGTAACTCGCATGGGAGAGTCCAACCAAAAATGCAGTGTGGCAAAACAAAACAAAAGACAAACTGAGAGAACAAGAAGAAAATCCGTCCTTATTTGGGAGCAAAATGATCATTTCCAGTGAATCTACCAGAATTGACTAAAAAACTCTTAAGAATCGTAAGAACTTGGCAAGATCGCCAGATTCAAGAGTAATTTGCATACCTCCGCGAAGCAAAGTCGTCTGTGAATTCTACTTATGGTCATATTGAAGTAACTGAGACCATACTTACTATCCTAAGACAAACAGCTAGAAAACAGGATTAAAGTATATGAAACAGCTGTTCTCAGGCAATGAACAACAGACAGTGTGAAGCCGGGGTCCCGAAAGAAGGAACGTGAACGAGGTTACCCACACAGTCCCTGGCCTCACCGCGCCGCGAGGAGGGCCCCAGGTGGCGAGAACTCCTTCGAGGAGCTCCGAAGAAGATCAGGGCTCAAAAGAGACAGGACCAGGAACGGGCCAAGGACCAGAGCGAGGGAGCTACGCAAAGAACTCCATGAGCTCTGCGGACTACTAAGATGGACGCATGCAGACTGAGCCTCGTGCAGCCAGGCCACGTATGCCGGAGACTGGCACAGCAGACGGCTCTGTGCGGCTGAGACACTGCATTGCTGACCAAGCAAAGAGGAGAGCCCATGGAATGTTTTCGATGCAGTAATTAGAAGTCACCCGTTAGCAAGCATAAGCTAGCTCAGAGTAAGTTTTACCCTAAACTTATCCTAACAGAAGCTTTAAAATCAAACCTTAGAATGGCCACCTAGAAGTGTAAGTAACAAAACTGCCTAGCAAAACAAACCTGACGTGCTGAGAATAACAGCCACAAAACCTAGCCCTCAGAACTGATATTCTCAATGTGTAGCATTCCATAAAAAATTATCCAAAGGCCAAGGATATATATAGCTCAGTGACACAGCACCTGCCTGGCAACTATGAGGTCCTGAGTTCAATCCCCTGTACCAAAAAGCAAGCAAGCAAGCAAGCAAGAAAGAAAGAAATTCAACATACCAAGAAACAGGAAAACATATGACTCAAGCCAAGAAAGAAAGAAAAGTCGAAAGAAACAAATACAGTAGCTGGGCTTGGTGGCACACACCTGTAATCCCAGCACTTGGGAGGCTGAAGCAGGAGGATCCCTGCAAGTTCAAGATCAGCTTGGGCCACAAAAGTGAGCTCAAGGTCGGTCTGAACTGCATAGCAAGACCCTGTCTCAAAAAGAAAGAAAGAAAGACAAAAATGATGAAATTGACAACCAATGGTTTTAAAGCAGCTATTGTAAATATGCTCAAGGATTTAAAAGAAAATATAAACATGACAAGGAGAAAATAAAAGATACATAAAAGTATAGCACAATAAGTTAAAATATAAAAGTAACAAGGTCCGGCAAGATAACTTAGCAGACTAAGCACCTGCTTTGGCAAGCACAAGGGCTAGAGTTCCATCCCTGGTTGCACACGCTGCCCCAGCTCCATTCCTGGGGCCTGCTGAGGTGGCAACGGAGTCTGGGAGAGGTGCCACCCGCCTGTGATCCCAGGGTTGGAGAGGCTAACCCAGGAGGGTCACTATGAGTCTGAGCTGCATAGTGGGACCCTGTACCAAATCCATAAAATGAAAGGCAAAAAAGATGTATGAAAATGTATAAACATAACACATGTTTAGAGGAAGATTTTTCATCTTACATGCTCCTGGGAAAATAGAAGAGAATATGCCTAAATGTAGTAGAAGGTGAGGACAGGGACGTAAGAAATGGAAGCACACAAAAGTAGGAGAGAAAAGGGATGAAACAGAAGCTGGTTTCTTGAAAATAGCAATAAAACTGAGAGACTTCAACCACACTGGCCAAGGAAAAAAGAGAGACACCAGGAATGACGGTACCAGGAGTGAGTGAGACGGATGAACGCATGACTGAACCTGCTAATGCTGAAAAGGCAGTAAGGAATATATGATGAGCAGCTTAATAATCAGTTTAATCATCTATATAAAATGGCAAAATTATTGGAAACATATAAAGTACCAAAGAAATTAAGAAACATAAATATCCTTCACTCAGTTTTAAAAATAAAAATTGTGGCCACATATGATGATCCACATCTGTAATCTCAGCTGCTGGGGAGGCTGAGACAGGAGACTCTCAAGTTTGAATGTTGCCTGGGTAACTTAGTGAGATCCTTTCTTACCATGAGAAACATCAAATGGGCTGGGAATATAGCCCAGTATTCTTTGGGCTGAATTCTCAGGACTGCAAGAAGGAGAAAAAAATTAAACTTTCCCAAAAAAAAAAAAAAAAAAAAAAAAAAAAAATTGTCTCAGTTCACGTGGCTTTACTGACAATATTGACCAAATATACAAGAAAGAAACGATGTTAATCTAAACACAATTATTTTAGAAAACAGAGTAAGAAGAAATAATTTTAGCGCTGGGCGTGGTGGTGCACGCCTGTAATCCCAGCACTTGGGAGGCTGAGGCAGGAGGATTGGTGTGAGTTCAAGACCAGCCTGGGCTACAAAACTGAGCTCAAGGCCAGCCTGAACTGTACAGGGAGACCCTGTCTCAAAAAGACAAAAAAAAAAAAAAAAAAAAGAAGAAATAATTTTAAGTCCGTGTTGTATCTGTGATTACTTGCATATCAAAATGACACAAAGACATTGGAAGGAAAACTACGGATCAATGACCTCCATATCCTGGAAAAAATTCATAACTACTCAGTGATAAAAAAATATTAATGTCAGTCATTTGTACAGAGGCAGGTGCACCTTCACATAATAATGTTAACTGAAGGAAATTAGGGAGCTGGGAAGATAGCTCCATGGCACAAGTGCCTGCTTGGCAAGTGCAAGTGCAAGGTCATGAGTTCAAACCCCAGTCCCACAAAAAAACAAAAAACAGAAAAAAAATATACAGAAGGAAATCAGTCAGAAGCACTAACTTGAACACTAACTTGATTTCTCTTCTGAGGACTCAAAGTGTAAGTAATTTCCAGAGAAAAATAAAAGGAAGATAATAGGAAATGCTAAGAACCATCTTTTGCAAGAGGAAGCGGCTCAGGCAATGGGGGGTGGAAGAGGAGGAGGAGAGAAAAGGGAAGCAAAAATAAGTAAGCCATAGTGCGCGTGCGCATCAGCTCCTCACAGCGAGTGGAATCACTATGTGCCAAAAAATGTATCGATGAAACTTTGAAAACTAACAAAACAGAAAAGATTTTATACTGCAACAAGTAGAGCTTATCCCGGAACTGCAAAGGCGGTTTCACATTCAAAAATCGATAAACACCTTGACTTACTAATAAAGGAAAACTCGCATGATTACTTCCATGAGTATAGAAACAGCTTGACAAAATTTAATATGGCCTGATAATGACCCTTTTATTTTAGTTTTTTTATTTAAAAGAATAGAAAGAAACATTTGAAATGATACAAACATTCACTAAACAAAATGATAGGAATTGACAATAGTTATTATATTGCATATTGTTGTCTTCAAATTAGTTGTCCAGATTACCAGATAGAAACATGAAAAATTGAACAAAAAAGTATAAAAAACTAAAAAAGAAAGAGAAAAAGTATGTTAAGCATTTACTACTCATTTCAATAGACCAGCAGAAATCAGCAGTAGAGTTATGCAAGTTATCCATATTCTAATATGGCTATTACTCAACCATAAAAGAAAGATAAACTCAGAGCTTTTATGGGGGCTTGGCAGGATGGTTCAGTGGTCTAAAGCACGTGCTTAGGAAAGCTTGGGTGGCTGCAGGGACCGCGGTTCGATCCCCGGCACCACATGCTGCGCCAGCCCTGCCCTCAGGGCAGGCTGAGCCAGCCATAAAAATAAACAAACAAACAAACAAAAGTTCTAAAACAAGAAAATAAAATAAAATAAAAAATTCTTTAAAAAAATAAGTAAATGGATGCACCTAGAGACCATACTCATAAGGGAAATCAGCCAGACCCACATGTATAAACATCATATTGTCTCCCTTCTGTAAGACCCCAAAAGAGCAAAAAACAAATCTGAAGGATATGATGGATACTGTGAAAAGGGAATGAGCCTGTTTAAAAGGAAGGAACAACCAGGATAAGGGAAAGGAGAAAGGACAAAAAGAAGGCAGGGAAAAAGAAATATATACGCTTATATAAGGGTAGTGACTCTTAACAAACTAAGGATAGAAAAAGAAACTTCCTCAAAGTGGTCTTCTACAAGAACATGTACAGCTAACATCATACTTAATGGTGAAAATTTAAGACTTCTTCCTTTGGACTGGAAACAAGAAAATTTGCTCTTACCACATCTGTTCAGTATTAACATGGGAGTCCGAGAAAGTGCAGATTAGAAATGAGATGGCATAGTTTTTTTGTGTCATTTTGTTTTGCTTTTATGTATTTAGTACAGGGTCTACAGGGTCTTGCTACACAGACCAGGCTCATAGTGATTCTCCTGTTTTCAGCCTCCCAAGTGCTGGGATTGCAGGGCACGCCACTCTGCCCAGTCTCAGTCGCCATCTCAGCATGCCCCAAGGGCAGCGCCAGCACAGCACACCCAGGATTGAACCCGGGATGATGCTCCTGCCTAAGCAGATGCTTTAGTCTGCTAAGCTATCTAGCCGACTCTGAAATGACTTAGTTTTCTATGTATAAAATTGTGAGACATTTATAAATAAACAACTGAAAGTGGTGTACTAATTTGACAATATTTCATACTACAAGGTCAGTGTGTGACAATGAATGAACTTTGCATATACAGTGAACAAAAATTAGAGAATGAAATTGTAGTGATGAGTGTAAGTAGGGGCTGCCATGGGTGAGTGACAGGATGGGGATGGCTGGGAAGAGGTGCAAACGAGGTTCTTGAGGGACAGACAGCATTCTGAGATTTAATTTCAGTGGGTGTCGCTCATTATGACCCATTAGATGGGTCTCTACATTATTCTTGCATAGTTGTTAGCTGCTATAATTAAAAGAAATGTTTTACTGTGTGTCAATTTTGTCTCAATAAATTGATGCTTGAAATGGTGAAAACCCAAACAACACAAAGCTCTCTCCACAGTTTTCTACTAGAAAACTGTGATAACAAAGTGACAATTCAGAAAGCTTTACCCCACCCCCATTCCTAGGAGTATCTAGAAATTAACTAAAAAATACATAGAGAAAAATCTAAATAAACATTCACAAATGACTGGAGCCATAAAACATGCTTCTTAGCACATTGACTTGTCAGGTCTTTACAGTTTATTCCAAATAAAAATTCATCGCGCTTGGATTTTTAGAAAAACTAAAGTTGCACAAAAGTATCTTCAAAAAAAAAAAGCAAAGCAAACTCTGCCCTGTTAGGTATCATGACATCCTACAAAGACTCAGTAACAAAGATGAGCGTACCAGTGTGGGAACAGGCAAAGCGAAAAGTGGAATCAAAATGAACACAGAAAGCAATTCATGAGGTATGACAAGGAGCGCCCGAATTCAGTGGAGGGATAAAGATGAATAATTAATAGATGCTGGTGGGGTAACAGGCTGACTGGATGAAGATGAATAAACTTATAGCTCTAATTCAAACCACATTCAAAAACTACTCAAAAAAAGAGACCTTCATGTAAAAGAAAAACGTTAGGTATTCAATAGCAGAATGTATGGAAAGAATGTCTTTTTGACTGTAAGGTGGTATGAATATCTCTAATAAGACATCTAAAAGTGCAAGCTATGCCACACACACAAAAAAAACGTGAACTTGACTACATCTGCATCAGAAATACTTGCTCCAACATGGCCACGATGGCCACTATTAATGAATGGGTGGCAGGGAGGAGGAGGGTGGGAATGCACACTGTCTATATCAATAAAGGAGCATGTTCTAGAATGCAAGGTGCTGCACCGCAGCCCGGCAAAGTGAGGCACACATGGGGAGCAGAGGGTGTCCCCAGCAGAAGGAACGAAATGGCTCTGAGGCTCCTAGAGGACTCCTTGTGGTCATCGCTAATTAAAACAGCAATGAGATGCCATGACCAAAAGCTGGAAGACCAAGTGTTGACGAGAATGTGGGGAAACAGGAGTCTTGGAGCCAGCAGTTGGTACTGATGCTGCCTCCCAGCAGAGGCCCGTGGCTCCAGGCTCTTCTGAGCCACCTGAGGAAATGGCCAAGGCAGCTAGGGGACACATGGGCACAACTTTTCTCTCTCTTAAAGTCAAAGGAGAAAATGCAACTTTTACCTAAAGGAGAAGAAGAAAAAGGAAAAGGTGAAGAAGAAGATAGGTGCAGAACAAGCGAAGATCCATCTCACACGCAAGAAGGGCTGCTGCAGAAATGGGAAGAGTTGAGGAGGAAGATCGTGGTGACTGAAGCCAGTGGCTGCCATCTTTTTTGCCCTCTATGTCTGACAGAAGTTGCTTTGCCCATGCACTGCAGCCAGACTGATAGACCACATTCTGTCCTGCAGCCTCCCCTCCAGATGTTGGGAACTGACAGGTACTTCCCGTTTGTCAGCCACCCTGCTATGTCTACTCCTCTGCCTTACTGAAAACAATCCTCCAGAAATACAAAGATGGACAGTCACTTAAGCTCAGGACTGCGGGCTGGGTCCTGCACAGAGACAGCATGGAGCCACTTCAAAGGAAGCAAAGTGGAGCTGTAAATGAGCTCTGAGGTCATTTCCAAGGACTGCCTGGCTGAGGCCCACAGCTAGACAACGGAGGGCCCAGATCCCGGTGCTTACCCAGGTGGAGTTGGGGGCCGGATTGGGCGCACAAGCCGCGTCTCTACTTGACACTTCTCAGGTGGGAGCCATACAGCGCAGTCACGAGGTGTCACGGACACAAGTACATGACCCAGTCTCTCAGTCTTCCAAGGAGGAAAGAAGGTGAGGACATCAGATACTGGCCTTGATTTCCGCTAGTGCCCTGCCATTTGGTGGGACCCTCTGCAGGGACCTCCCTTCCTTAAGATCCTTCCATTGCCATGGGAGGGGGCCCTACCCTTATCCTATCTCAGGGCCAGGTTATATAAACATAAAGGCCTATAATTTCCAAATGCAACTAGTGGGCGGAATCATTAGCAAAACTGTGCTTTCGCTTTGAGCTTTGACCTATTGTGTTATTCTGTTCTAGAAGCTTTCTCAGAGACCTTCTCTGTCTGAGCTTTTCGCTCCCCTCCTCCTTTTTTCACTCTCGCATTGACATCAACACAAAAGCCAGCGTAGGCAGAGTTTGAGAGTTCAAGGACGCTGCTAAGCGCCGGATCCGTAGCTGATTCCCTCCACGTTTCCAGGCCCAGGTCTCTGCAAAGAATCCACCAGTCCCAGTGCCCAAGGTTTTACAAATTTCTTGATCTACGAAGTCCAGACCCCCCAAAAACATTCAGAATACAGTATAGACTGTCTACTGGGTGAGAGGCTGAGCAATGATTTTAAATTCCCCTCTCCCCACTTGGCTAATAGATATCTCAGCAGTTGTCATTTGAAGGAAAAGA
>PVJA010024025.1:9303-32421 GCA_004027025.1 Myocastor coypus | reverse complement strand
AAAAAAAAAAAAAAAAGGAAAAGAATATACTTCTCTTTGGACTAAGAGGAAGCAGATACATACACAGTCAAATGTTCTGCAATTGCAGTGGGCCACCAGTGAAGCTTGTAATGTTGGAGGCTATTGAATCTAAGCTCATCTCACCAATCTAGAAAAAGAAAAAAAACAATTACAGTCAGAGTCATGTCACCATGTATCCTTCTCTAAAGAATCCTTCTTATGTTGAGTCTATTTATCCCATCATTTTGCCGCTTTCTGAAGCAGTTTTGAAAGTGTGTGTGTGTGTGTTTGTTGTTCTCTTGTAGGTGACATTTGATACCCTCAATCCATTCACAAATTTTACCTTTCATACTCATTTTTGTAGTGGGAAAGTGGCAGGAATTGAACAGTGCCGGACTGCATGAAAAAGATAGGTAAGCATACACTGTGGCGTTTAGGGTCCTGCCTTTCTTCTGGATGGTGTTTCTGCGGAATTCCCATGTTTGCTATTACACCATATAAAAATATTCATGAGGTAGGAAATCCGGTACTGCCTCAGAAAATCTCCAAAATGTTAACACAAATATGGATAAAATCCTTGGGCCTGTTTTGAAGGTTAGTGGCACTATCTTCATACAACTGCTAACGCTTGGACTTTCAGTGCATTTTTTGTTCACTTCTTCAATATTGGATTCACAATGAAATTTTTAATTTCATAAGAACTTCTCACTTTTCACTGAAATTTTTATTTTATCATCTTAGAGTGAGTCTCATGAATTGCTTATTTTAGAGAACTCCTTCCAGTCCATCTGAATACACAAACATGGCTAGAATCAATGTTCAGTGGCGCTCAGGATAAGAATGAGTCATGACTTTGGATTCAGCAGGAAACTATTCTGCATGGTCTATGCAGGAGGACAAAATGTATTAAAGTGTTTTGCCTCATCCAGTACCCAGAAAGACCAAAAAAATCATGTTTCAGGAGAAATAATAAAAAATATTTTTTTCTGGCCATCACATGCCTGCAACAACACATAGCTGCCCACAAACAAGGTCATCTTGGTATCACCATGTTGTGCTTCACACCCGACACATATATTGAAAAGTTGAAGCTGAGGCTGGGATGTTTCCTCCACACAAACTCTCAGCCCATCAGAAGGCTCAGCCCCTCTTGGGGTGCCTCTTCCCTTCCAGAGCCTCTTTCGATGCAACTGTTGACAGCAGTATGTCCAATAAGAAGACTTCACTAAACTCTCTTTGAAATCATTGCCTCATGAAACCCTGTTTTCCCTTATTTTACAAGCATTCCACATTGCAAATATATCTCTAAAGGATTTGTGCCACAAATTTGTATGAAAATATAACCACTTTACTGGTGGCATTGTTTTTGTTTTGTTTTGTTTTGTTTTGTTTTTTTTTAGTATTCCCAGGCCTGCAGGATGCAAACAGGCTTCTTCAAAGTGAATGCTTAGTAGGGAAATAATGCCAGGCTTGGGCTCAATAGAACAGAAGTCGCTGTCAGTGTTGGAAACAGATGTCAAACTCTCTGGCTCCTCCTTCAGTGGCAGCTGCTATTGGCTGATACTTTTGGTGTAAGTCTATTGGTGCTTT
Organism: Myocastor coypus; assembly: GCA_004027025.1. Lineage (NCBI taxonomy): Eukaryota > Metazoa > Chordata > Mammalia > Rodentia > Myocastoridae > Myocastor > Myocastor coypus. The sequence goes on along the minus strand of PVJA010024025.1, from coordinate 30,831 downwards.
TTTTTTTTTTTTTAGTTCTAACTTTGAACTAGGCAGCCTATGAGATTAAGACATGGGAGAGACATTTTTCAGCAATTGTAGTACTCCTCCCCAACAATAACCACATCCTTCTATTTCCTTTTGTGTGTGTGCGTGTGTGTGTGTGTGTGTGTGTGTGTGTGTGTGTGTATTTTAGGGAAGTATCTACAGGGTGTTCAGTGTCTCACTACTAGGTTGGATTCCTAGTGATCCACCTAGTTACAGCCTCCCAAGAATAGGGATTACAGGCACTCTCCACCACACCCAGTCTCAATTGCTGTCTCCGCTGCACCCTGGGGGTGGAGTCAGCATGGTAGGCTGAGGATTGAACTCCTGGCTCCTGCATCTGCCTAAGCAGGCCCACTACTCCACTGGGCTATTTGGCTAGCCCAAGAAGAACCCTTTGGAATTGTCAAGATCGCCTTGTCTCTATAAATAATCAATAAAATTTCATCAATAAAGTTTCCTCAAAAAAAAAAAAAAAGTTTCCTCTGCCATGTATACATCCTTCTGTCAGGTTATCTCAGCTGTCTCCAGATCAATGTGCTCCTCAGTAAAAATGAATCATCACTGTAACTTCCTAATAAGACTCTTATCATCTGATCTGCTCATTCATAAAATACGCATGTAAAGCACCTGCTAGCACTTAAATAGAAAATATTTAGGTAAAGCAGAAATTTAAGATGATCATTTTGCTGGCTTTGATTAAACTATTACAAATAATAGTACTGTATCTCATGTTTCACTATTGAATGTGATACTGACTGCATGAGAGGTCAATTTTATTGAAGAAATATCCCCTAATTTTTATTTCTATAACAGTTATTATAAGAAATTCATATTGAATTTTTAAGTGCTAAGTTGGCATCCACTGAGAGTGGAATATCTTAGGCCTACTGATATATTACATTTTACTAATAGATTCCCTAGTATTGAGTTGCACGTGGCAGAAGAAATTTTACAGTGCATGGATGACATATATTTCAGTAATGATAGTAAATAAATGAGATTGATTATAGCCTGTGTGCCTTTTTATTTCAGTGTATATTAGTTCTTTACAAGTCTACTCAGAAGAACTTGGAAGAATTAGATTTCAGTAATTATCTGAAATAATTTCTATGACATAGAATGCCAGTGAATTGGTGTATACTTTTCATGGCATTTTGTTTTGCATTTTCACGTGTACTCATGTGTATTCTTATACATTAAATTAGAAATATGCCTGTATTATTTTGTCATTTATGTCATCTTTCTCAATCTTTTTGTGTAAATGAAATTCATTCTCTTCTTTCTTAACTTAAACTTTAATAATAGCTATTTTACATTTTATTGCCATGGAAGCATTTTTTCTTACTCTCTTTTAATTTTGTTGTGTTCTTGTTTTCTTTTTTTATATTTTTTAAGGTTTACTTTTTTTCTTTTAAAAATTTTTGAGTTGAGTTCCTGAGTGTATTACCATTAGTTCTTTTTTTACTGAATTCATTTGTGTATGTGAGTCAAATTTCCTTAGATTAAATTGATTGCAATATATCAGGTACTTTTCTCAATTATTTTAAGATCATTATTTTTTCCCAGTGGTCTGTAATTTTATGTTGATTTATTTGCAGTATTTTTTCTATTCTGTCCAATAATTTGAGGTCTTTGTTTTAAAACTCTGTGTTATTTTTGTTTTCTGAGTTTTATTAACAAATATGAGCTGAAATATTTACTATTAAATAATTATTACTGAGCAGATTATGTGAAATTTCACAAATAATTAAACGTAATATTTAACATTGTCTCTTTTAAAAGTCCTGGAAAGATTTCTTTTGTGAAGAAAAATTTCTCAGAGATGTAGTCCTTTTGCCTTATCAGTAAGGTACTGATTACTTATGCCAACATGGCCCATCTGAGCTCAAATAGTAAGGAGATCTCTGCCAGGCTTTCAAGTTCCTTGTGTGTAAATTTCACCGCATGATGCAATTACAGAAACTTCTACCCTGTCATAAGTTTTATCCTGAAAATAAACAGCTCTGACAATTGGTTCAATACAAAATAATGCGTGCATTAGTGTGAGCTGACTTCTCAACCCAGAGTGATGGGTCTGTAGGTTTCTTGGTTGGCTACTGGTACGGCATTTGCTTGCTCTTGCTTATGGGCTTCCTTCCTATGGAAAGCTGTAGTTGAATCTTCTCAACAGCTTCTTAGTACATCAAGGAGGAACCACAAGCATGCCCTGCCCCTCAGACTTCACTTTCCTCAATGCTTTTTCTGAGCTCTTTCACTCCCCAGAGCTAGGCTGAGGTGCTAACCAAACAAGGCTCAAAGCTTGCTCCAGGCCTATTCTCTAACGGAAACAGGAAAGACCCCCTTCCTTTCTGTTTCATCAGGAGCCTTAGATTTGTTCACTGCCTCATTTTAAGTTCCCCTTGTGAGCACCGGAAACCATAAGTAGAGTTCATTCCGAGGCCCAGGAGAAAAGCAATCATTTGTGCTTTCCTAACTGGGAGTGATCAGTTCTGAAATGGTCCTTATTAACTTCAAAGGTGCACTTCAAATTTTGATACAGGTTCTGGTTATCCTTCTCAACTCATCATATCCCTATACTTGTGTGAAGCTAGAGGATCCTCAGAAAATTTAGCAGCTGCCCATGACCGAAACTTCCACAAAGTAGGACAGGTTCCATGAGATGATTTAAGTAAAAGTGTGAAGAAAGCACTGGCCATATGAAGAACACTGTGAGCTCCACCATCATATTTGTTGTTGCTGTTTTATTTATTTATGTATTTTGTATCCACAATCAAACACAGAACCCTAAACTTGCCAGGCAGGCACTTACACTGCTGAGCTATCTCCCCAGCACATCTTAATCATTATCACTTTTAGGAAGGTCCATTCAGTTGGGTACTTTTTTCCACGGAGTCTCAGAACAGATGTTCAAATTAATCTTGAAATAATACTGAAATGTTATAGTTAGGGATCCTAGAAAAGCAGAAAAATTTTAGGTCAGTATCATATTTGATTCCAGTTTCTTCAACACTGCAGGTAACATTACTCTTTTCTTCTCTGTCTTTGCCTTTTCCAAAAGTTATAAATAGTGAAAAAACAGTGTCAAGTTGTGTCAAAATGAGCTTAGAGTGACATATCATTCAGCACAAAGCTCCATTAGTCTCACACATCCAGGTGTCCTAGATTAAATGTGCCATAGCATGCACACTCTGTAGCAAATGTGCTGAGATGGGTTTATACTCAACTCCCAGAAAGAGACTCATAGGATTGATATACAAAAATTTTGCATGAATTTTTCCCTCAAACTACTTTCACAAATGTTTCTCTTGTGGAATTATAATGAGTTATAATTCGTCCAGAGTGAAAATAAGACCTGAGAGATAATAATCATCCATTTCTTCAAGTTATAATCAGACTTAAAAAAATAATGCTCTTACTGAAGCATCTCGATACTGGATCTTTACTCTACCATGAATCTCTGCAACATGGATATTTAATTTCTGGGAAATACTTTCATTTCTGACAAAATGACATTTTAATTTCTGGAATACCAACAACCTTCCGGTAGTCTGAATCAGTGTTATAGAATACTCCTTATGACACCTAATCAGATTGAGTTACATCAGACTTTACTGCCCACAGTTTAGTCATTTGTGTGAATGGTTTAGCTTCCATTAGAGAAACAGTGACTAAGCTAGGAATTATGAAGTCATACTGGGTTCCCAAGCTCCCTCAATGTTCTAGAAATCTATGAGAAGTTATGGTTGCAAATTTAAGTATGCTTTCATTGGTATTTTGCAATTATTCTGACATTTCTCAGGTTTTATATATGTTTTATTGGGCTTTCAGTTTATTTGCAGTTGGATTCACTAATTACAAGAAAATCTACTTAATTTCTTGAAATGCAAGTTTTCATTCGTGGAAAGCTACAGTTTAAAAAAAAAAACTGATATCAAGGACTGGCCTGATAGCTCTGCGGACTAAAGCACCTGATTTGGCAGAGCACAGCAGCCAAGGTTCAATCCTCAGTGTGTCATGATGGCCCAGGGCCCTGAGAACGCTGAGATGGCAATTGAGATTGGCCATGGTGGTGAGCATCTGTAATCCCAGCACTCTGGAAGGCTGAATACAGGAGAATCACTACTAGTCTGATCTCTGTAGTGAGACCCTGTTGATCCTATAGACACTGTCCTAAATACACACACACACACACACACACACACACACAATTGGTATCAAATTATAGGAGTCTTACTTGGTGGTGTAGATATATCCACTTCACAGATTGTCTGCAACCTAAGAAAGCTCTGTTCACCTAATGAAAATTGTATACATCATCTCCTCAGCTCTAACCTGCAAAAACTGTCATTCTATTTATTTTTAAAACAAATTATTTCTCTTAGTACCCATCAGAGTCTGATCTAGTAGAGAGACCCTCAAAACCTTGTAGACCATTTCCTAAAATATAATAAATAAATAAATAATGCAAATTTAACATGCATAAGTTCTGTAGGGCTGCTATGATAAAGTAACACAAACTGCCTGATTTAAACTAAGAAAATGTATTTCCCATAGTTCTAGAGGTTGAGAATCTGAAATCATAGTGTTGTCTGGATTTCTCCTCTTCCCAAAAGAGAAGAGTTCTCCATTATAGCTTTCAGCTTTGGGTGGTTGCAGGGGTCCTGTGCCTCATTTTAGGGCAGCCTATCGGCATTCCATGCTCCCATCTCGGGATCACTCTCTTTTTTTATGTGTGCTTCCAGTTCTGTGCCCAGTGACCTTCTCACAAAGAAACTCCACTTAACCCTATATGGCCTCATCTTCAATATTCACCAAGATGTGCTTTCCAAGCAAGATTACATTCACAGCATGGACAACGGTGGGAACTTTAAGGAAATGGTGTCCGACTGCATGCACAAGTGTCTTAGCTACTCTTCTCTCGTTGCTGGGACCAATACCGGACAACCAAAATGAAGGAGAGAAGGTTTATTTAGCTCACAGTTACTGGAGGTTTCAGTCCATATTCAGCCGGCTCTGAGGCACAGTGGCAAAATGCAGGGGCCAGCAGTTCATGGCGGTGGAACAGCAACAATGGCAACAGAGGCAGCGGAACAGCCAGGGGAGCAGAGAGCAACAGCACAAGCCTGTGTCCCTGCCTCTCTTCATATTACATTCAGGCTCTCAGCCTCAGCCTATCCACCTTAGGCTACACCTACAATCCCAGAAGTACTTAAAACACATAACCCCAGGGATCACGGATCAAGGCTCAAACTCTAGATCAGTACTAAATCACATAATCCCAGTGACTCATGAGTCAAGTCTCAAACTATAGAAGTGCGCGCCCATTTGCATGAGGCTTTGGGGGCACAGCTAGACATAAACCATAATAACAATCAGCTTCTCCATGTGTTTGGTCCATCCGCTCCAGACAGGAGATGGTCCACCTTCATGGACGTCAGGTGCTACTGTGGTTTAGGTAAAGAATGATGCTCACAGGTGCCTCATGCTAGAGCCAAGGCTTTGGGGATGTGTTTTGATCTATGGTTTGGTGGATCAGCAGAGAGGTCAATGCATTTTGGGGAGGTGGGGATGAGTAGAAGATCACTTGGAGGGAGACTGACCTGGAAGCATTTATTTCCTCACCCAGTTCTTCTCCTCTGGTCTTCCTCCTGGCTCCCATGGTGAGAGCTTTCCTCCGTCATGTTCAGCCAATGTGCCATATTTTCTTGGAGCCAGATATCATGCAAGGGCTGAGATCTCTGAAACCACAGCCCAAACAAATTCTTTTCCTTTCGGTTCTAGTCAGTGGCTTTTCAGTTCTAGTCACAGTGAAAATGATCCAGTCCAATTTTAAAATAGTCCTGCTTGTAACCTTTTCCTTGATAAATGAAAGCTCATCCTCTGGATAATGGTCTTCAATCCAAGGCACAGGTTGATTCTTACAGTATACAGATATATTTCAATAACTACATAGATAAAAAATGATCTAAATAAATCACATTCCAGGACTCCATACTGCATACCTTCCCTTTTTTCTCAAATTTGATTTGAAGTTTTCCTTCCAAAGTAATCTAAATTCTTTCTTTTTTTTTTTTTTTTTGTCTTTTTGAGACAGGGTCTCGCTATGCAGTTGAGGCTGGTCCTGAGCTCACTTTTGTAGCCCAGGCTGGTCTCGAACTTGCACCAATCCTCCTGCCTCAGCCTCCCGAGTGCTGGGATTACAGGCGTGAGCCACCACGCCCGGCTTAAATTCTTTCTTTCTCTCTCTCTTTCTTTCTTTCTTTCTTTCTTTCTTTCTTTCTTTCTTTCTTTCTTTCTTTCTTTCTTCCTTCCTTTCTTTCTTTCTTTCTTTCTTTCTTCTTTCTTTCCACCTTACCAAAGGGAAGATGTGAGGAGGCTTTTGTAGTGTAAAACAAAGAGACAGTTTGAAATATGAATTATTCTATGGAAAGTACATTTTAATTGAAGCATCAGTATTTGCCTTTGCCTTATATAAATTTTTATTCCTAGAATAGACTAAGAAATAAGGACTTTTGCAGAGTTTAAATGTATTTTTAGAATAAGGCAACATAGAAAATATGACAATTTTCATGTGGACATCCTGCCTCTTCCATTTACAAACTAATGACAGGAAATTAATAACTGCTGAGAGAGTCGAGGAAAGTCCAGGGAAGGAGAGAAGTTGGATAGATTGAAGATGGCAGGACACTATTTCACCCATTCAGGATATTCATAGGAAGACCTTCTTATCTATCCACCTTAGAACTAGATTTCAGAAGGCGATGGTTGCTATAGAAATGAATATTAATATGTTTATTTGAATTGAGAAATGAAGGCAGACTTCCTCTGACAGAAAGAATTCTAATGTTTCTGATTAGTTTGAAAATATTGACTGGCTTTGCCAGTTAGGTTATATGGCTGACACTTTTCAAATTAAGTAAGGTAAATCTGTAAGTTTTGACAAATATATATAAGAAAGAGTGTGATAAGATTAAAACATTTTATCCAAAATATTTATTAGCAGAAGCATATTGAGATGAACAATGTTTCAATCTCTGCAAATCTTTCTGAGTGTACAGATTTAATGAAAATGTGTCAAGATGAAAGATTAACATTACAATTAAGAAGAACTTGCACATTTTAATAAGACTTACTCTGTGGATTTGTTTTGTTTTTGTTTGCTTTTATGTATTTTCTAGAAACCAAACTGAATAGTGGTGATAAGATAATAATTTCATTTACAAATGATGTAGAATTATTCAAAATTATATCCACTGTAAGTTAAACCTGTCAATAAAAATTTTTGTAGATTATTTAAATAATCTTCTATGATAACAAAAATATATCATAGTTTTTAAAAGATTATATTCTGAATCCAACTTAAAATGACTCAGAGGGCACAAGATAAATTTGAAATTATTATTTATTGTCTTTTAGTATAAGCTAACATATTTGGAAAAAAATAACATATTTGGAAAAAAGAAATCCCTGTCCTGAAGAAAAGCCTGAATTATCTTTTTCTTATTCTTTTTGAAAACTTTATTTTATTTCTGTTATGGCCAGCTCAGCCTGCCCTGGGGTGAGACTGGTGCCAGGAATTGAACCTCCGTCTCTGCAGTTGCCTAAATTTGCCTAAGCAGGCGCTTTAGATGGCTGAGCTATCTCACCAGCCCCAGCCTGAATTATCTTAAGAATGAGAAACACAGAGAGTACAGAAATCTTTCCTGATGCTCATTATCTTGTAATGAATCCATCTCTCAAATTAAAATAGCATGGCATTATAAATCAGACTATTCTAACATGTGTCTTGGAGGACTTTTGTGACTGTCTTATGAGAATATTTAATTTTTAAAAACTTTATTTATTTATACTATGGCCAGCTGAGCCAGCCTGGTGGTGAGGCTAGAGCAGCACGTGGTGCTGGGGATCAAACCACAGTCCCTGCGGTTGCCTAAGCATGTGCTTTAGACCGCTGAGCTATCTCACTGGCCCATCTTATGGTAATATTTATATGAAAAATACTCGTTCTATTTTGTTTAGCTAAACCAGGTTTATTTGGCACTTACTTCTATAAGTGTATGTTAAAATCTTGAAACACAGATTCTCTACTAAGTGGTACTTACCAGTGGAAATATCTCTGTATTTTCACAGATGAGAAACATTTTTACATAGAAGAAACTTGGTAGAATACATATACTTGAGTATTGGAATTAAAAGAATGCGTCATGGATTTGAAACGAAAAATATAGGATAAGTCAAGCATTACTGAGTCCAGGCCTAATAGCACATTCATTGCAGTGGTGGGGAGGCTGAAAGCAGGAAGATTTCTACTAGTCCGAGCTGCATAGTGAGACCCTGTACCAAACACATAAAATGAAGTATATATATTTAAAGTGTTGAAGCAGTTAGGAAAAAATATTTATAATTTAACTAACAACAGCTTCGTTTAGTACAGATAGAGCGTCCAAAAATTGACCAATTCAACAGAAAAGGGATTCTGGTATTTACATAGAAGTCTGAAATACCCAGGCCTTAAATAAGGAAGAGAATTAACCCCAGACTCAGATTGGGAAATGTAAGCTTAGACAGCGCTACACTAAGGCATAATTTTTCAGTTAACATATTGAAAAATTTCCAAATGCATGTGGATTATGCTGCTAAGCTATTGTCACACAAAATCACATTCATCCTATGGAGTGACACTAACTAAAGCTTTCACTTGTCCTTCCACTCAACAGTCCCAATTTTGGAAAATTAGTCTAGCTCTGATAGTTTTTGGGGTGGGAGTTCACTACACGAAAATCTTTTTTTTTTTTTTTAAAGTTACATTTAATGAGAAATAACAATGCAACAGTTTCAAAACATGTTTGTACTACATTCCCAATAATCGATACAATGCATATTATTGTCTTCACTGTAGTTATTCAGAGCACAGGATGTAGACATGAGGATTTTTCTAATGATTATTGGTACAAAAATTTAGTCTCATTGAGCTAAGAGAAAGTAATTGTACACATAGTCCAGTATTCTATAATTGCTGTAAGTGATTGACAACTGGGAATGTTGGAAGCTGTTGATTTAAGCCTTTTAAAGCTCAGCATGCTAATCTAGCTTTACATTTTATGCCTCGAACCACCTGCAAAGTCCTACCACACGTCTTCATGCATCACCCCTCTTGCGCGGGCTGCAGGTCAGCCTCCAGTTTGTCTGCTACCTTGGGATTCCTGGCTTAGGAAGTGCTTGTTATGTGAGATGGCATGTTCCTGTACTGGTGGGAGACGCCAAAGGGAAACAGCTTCTCTTGTATCCATTCAGAATTAAGACAACATTCCTTCTGCCCATATGTTGTTAAACAGGTAAGTCCTCTACTCAAGACCAAAGTGATCAGAATAGGGTTTTTCTCTGCTTCCTGAGAAGTACCCTACCACCGCACCCTGAGGATATAAGCCTGCGATGGGAACAACCAGAGAGAGAGAAAGCATATCTTCCTGTCCACTTATCCATCATGTGCAACACTGATTCATTGCAGGTTGTTAATAATAAAAAGAGCATTGATTTACAGGTATCTGTGAAGGGGCACTGCAGAGTCTACATTTACCCATCTTTTCTCCCAGAAGAATGCATGGTTGACAACAATGTTCTCTGTGTTAAGAAACCCTATTTTTAGAAGCAATTGTGTTTGAGTTATTTCAAGATGTAAAGTGATCCTTCCTGGACTACAGATCTTTTATCATTTATAACATGAAATTGGGCTTCAAATTCATTAATTCAGTAGATATTTATTGAGAGCCTGGTACAATCCAGGCTGATTTATGCTGAGGAAATCTGATGGATTGGGACTGTATGAAGCAGAACTAACCCATACAAAACAGAAGTTCAATATTTCTCAGTCCCACTCTTATGGTTTGGCCTCTGCAAACCTGCGCTAGCTCAGGTTATAAGAAAGGGGTCTGAGACGGAGAAGCAATGGTTGTGCTTTTCACAGTGGGATCTCAGGGTTTCTGAGAAGAAACACATTACCAGAGCATTAAATCAACCTGAAAAGTGTACCAAGAGCCTTAGAGCCTAATATTATTTCAGAACATCTGTGGGGAGCAGCTGAAGCTGGAGATGGACCACAGAGGACGGGTGAAAGCAAGAACAGTCTTGGGAACATGGAGTGTTCTAGGAAGGCAACATAAATAGGCTGCTCCAGCCCCGAGAACACGGAACACTCCAGGCGAGCCACATGAACAAGCCGATAGGCAGAGTTTCACGTGACATCAATCTAGTCAATGCTAAGTAAATGCACTGCAGCCACTGGGCAATTCCTTTTCTCCCATGAGGAGAAGAGGATCCTGGTGACCTCAGCTTGCTGTCCTCTGACACTCACCTTTATCACAGAGGTTGCATTCCAGACACCCCGAGATAAGTGTAAATCAGCAGAGTAGCGATGATACATTTATTTTAATATATATATAATATATAATATATATTACATATAATATATATTACATATTATATATATGTATATATACATATATACATACATATATATATATATATATATATATATATATTAAGCTTTGTGCCCCCTTCCCAAACTCTTATAAACCTTTCCCCTACTTTTAAAAATGCTTCTAACATTCTAGCCATTTTCTAAACTCTTAAACCTATGTAACTTTAACAACATATGTATATTGTACAGTACAGTAAAATCCTGAGATATAGAGAAAGATCTGTGATAAATAACTTAGATTGATATTTGTTTTGAAAATCTGTGAAACAATGAGTCCATAAAAGTTGAACAGACACACCGAAGGATGGCTATATGAAGGGAGGGAATTGTTGGGCTAAATGGGACCTCTACTCCTTGTGTGTGTGTGTGTGTGTGTGTGTGTGTGTGTGTGTGTATTTGGTTGTTTCAGAGTCTCACTATGCAGCTAGGACTTGTGACCATCCACATACCTCAAGCCTCCTCAGCACTGCGATTATAGGCATGGCCCACTACACCAGGACTCTGGCCGGCTTAGCCCGCCAGAGGGGGTGAGGTGGGGCTGGAGTGGCATGTGGTCCCAGGGATCAAACTGTGGTCTGTGCACTTGCCTAAGCAGCCTCTTTATTCTGCTGAGCTATTTCTCTGGCGGGCACTGCTACTCCTAGTATTTATTGAATCTTCACATGGATTTTTGCAATGATTTCATGTCTTCCAACAGCTGAGAAGGCTTTGTTTTTTTCCCTATAGCAACCCCAGTATTTGTTATTAGTTGATTTCTTGATAATTTCCATTCTTTCTGGAGTGAGATGATCTCTCAGTATTGTTTTAATTTTCATTTCTTGAATAACCAGGATGTTGGACATTTTGTCTTACGTTTATTTATCATTTATATTCCTTCCTCTGAGAAGTGTGTATTTATCTTACATCCCTATTTTTGGATTAGGTCCTTAAATTTGGGAGGTACATTGCTTCTTTTCAATTTTTTATGTTTTCCAAATATTAGGCCTTTGTCTAAGAGACATCTGGCTAAAACTTTTTCTTACTCTGCACATTGGCTTTTCACTCAGTTGATGCTTTCTTTTGCTGTGCATGATTTTTTAATAGGATGAGATGCCAGTTGAGCATTCTTTGTAATATTCCCATATGACCAGAGTTAATCATGAAATTTTAATCTATATCTATTGAAAATAGCCCACTGTGATAGATACACACCAATGTTTATAGCAGCACAGTTTGCCATAGCTAAACCTTGCACACAATCCAAATGCCCATCAATAGAGGAAGCGATAAAGAAACTATTTGATGGGACTGTTGTGAGCTGAAGTTAGAAATTGGTAATATACATAGGGGCAAGACAAGGCCACAGTGTCTAAAGCAGATAAGCTACCTCAGTTAAAAAAAAACTGCCTAGACAACTTCATTCATTAGTTAAGAGCAACCTTGTATCTCATAACTTTGCAAAACTATAAATAAGCACCTATACTATTGTGGCTTAGTCCTGTTTTCTCACCAGTTAAGACAACTCCACATAGGGCTGGCTAGATAGCTTAGTGGACTAAAGCACCTGCTTAAGCAGAGCACAGTCGGGGTTCGAGCCCCTGAATTCGGTGCAAGCCCTGCCCCTGCGGCATGCTGAGATGGCGATTGAGACTGGGCATGGGGGTGCGTGCCTGTAATCCCAGCATTCCAGCGCTTGGGAGGCTGAAAACAAGAGAATGACTACGAGTCCGATCTGTGTAGAGAGACCCTGTAGACTTTATAGGTTCTGTCCTAAATTCAGGTAAAAAGAAAAAAAGTGAGGCCGCTAGCTGACCTCACTCTTCTTCCTTGCTTTTATTTTCTAAATCCCCTCACTGTTTCTCTCAGGAAGCACCAAGTACCTTGTGGGTAGCAGTGAGTACTATTCAGCCCTAAGGAAGAATAAATGCGTGATGTCCTAAGTAAATGGACGCGCTTTGAGACCACGTTCCTAAGTGAAGTAAATTAGACACTGTGTGAGCATCACCTTGCTCCTTTAGTGAGAGAAGGAAAAGGCACATAAGGAACAAAGATAAGGTGAAGTGGGAAGAAACCGCTCAAATGAAAGGGGCAAAGGGAGGAAGGAAAACAAATCAGAGATGAAAAATAAAAAAGATAAAATAGAAAGAAAGAAAGAAGGACAGGGGAAGGTGAGTGGAAGGCAGAGGATTATTTTAAAAAAAGAAAAAAAAAAACCAACAACTAGAGGACCCAGGATATATATGAATCTAGGGGCTGGGGAGATAGCTCTGTGGCACAAGTGCCTACCTGGCAAGTGCAAGGTCGTGAGTTAGAACCCTGGTCCTGCAAAAATCAATCAATCAATCTAATTTTGAAAAGTCGTCTAACTCATCAACTTGCAAATATTAATTAGGCTCTGGTTTTTGTTCAATAACTATAGTTTCATGAAATTGGAAATGAGAATGCTAAGATATTTTGTCATGTTTTTGCTTATACACTTTGTATGTGCATAAATCCATAGATATATAGACTTAATGTGAATGAGATCATGCATATATTATTGCTTAATATCTTTTTATTTCCATTTTACAATACATATGTGCATATTAGGGATTTATAAAATGAAATGATAGAGATATAGAAAGTAACATCGATGCTATTACCGAGAAAGACACTTTCATAGCACATGATTAACCTTTTACTTGAGAAAGTTACAGGCTTTATGTTGATATTTCATCTTGGTTACTTAAATTTTAATGGATGAATAAAATGAGCTTAAAAGATTAATTAGGAGCCAGTATTTTTAAAATGACACTTCACTTTTTAACTAAGAAACATAGTGTGACAGATTTTCCATTGATAGCTACGTAAAAGTAAGCCAAAACAGACATTTTTTAAAAAAAATTGGATTTCTCCAGTCATAAAGAAATAGACAATGCTTTGCTTATCAAAAATTTACAAGCTTATGCTTTAAAGATACAGCATGGGCTGAGGAGATAGCTCCGTAGAATAAGTGGTGGACTGGCAAGCACAAAGTCCTGAGTTCAATCCCCGGTTCTGAGAAAAACAAAAATTAAAAATATAATGAGGATACAGCAAAGTGAAGGTACATTTTCCCCTGGAATTATCCTCACTACAATTTCATACGCTGTTTTATAAGCCTAGGAGTGCACATTCAAATAGATATCTTCACATTCGTCTTGGAAAATACACTTATCTCAGGGAGTGTAAGGGCTTAGAGTGGTGCTCCAGCAGGGTGAACACAGCCAAGTACATGGCTTATTTGTTCCCTGTATACCAAAACCAGTGTATTGGACACACGTATTTTTGACTTATTGTTGATTGTAAGAGCTCTCATCTCCAAATTTATCAGGGAAAAAAAAGCATGTAAGTTGAGATATGTAATAAGAGAAAATTGAGTAATAATTTCAGAGTATTTTAAGCAGTGTACATGTCACATTTTTGTTTTCCAAACTAATCATTCATTGAAAAATCATTTCACATTTCCAGCGGTTCTCAACCTGTGGGTCACGACCCTGGTGGGGGTTGAATGAACAAAACATAGGGGTCGCCTAAAGCCATTCGAAACTACGTATTTAAACCCATGCTATGCCATGGCGAAATGTTATTTATTAGAATTAGTAATTGGAAGTAGCCACCAAAATTATTTTTTGGTTTGGGGTCACCGCAACATGAGGAACTCTATTGTGGGGTCATGGCATTAGAAAAGTTGCACTGTGTTAGTCTGTTGGTGGATTTATAATGTTTTGTTTATTCCTTTTCTGCTACTGCTTAAAAAACAGCTATTTCTGTACATTAAGAACAAGTTCGAAGTGATTTACTAAATCCTGAGTAATTATAAACGACAATGATTTATAAAAGTCTAAAAAACATTTTAAAATTAGGTTATTTTTCTATTCATTTTTTTTTTTTTTTTGGCTGGAGATTGAATTTAGGACTTTGCGCTTGCCAGGCAGGTGCTTATGCCATTGAACTATCTTCTCGGGCCTAAAAATTAGGTAATTTAAAAGTCAAAATCTTCTGTTTTGTGGTCTTTGTCATTGCCTGATCGCAGTGGGCAGATCTCTCTTTAACTTGGAAGTTGTGTGTGTGTGTGTGTGTGTGTGTGTGTGTGTGTCTGTGTGTTACTGCCCAATATCCACTTAGGTCATGGGGAAAAATTATGCAGTTCTTGGTCTAAGTGTCATCATGTGAAATAAAATATTCAGTCCACAGTTGCTCTGGAAAATTGACAAAACAACACAGAGCGGAAATGTTAAGATCCACCCAGCCTCCTCTGTTTCCGTTTTGAGGAATCATGGGAACAAGTACGAGTTGCCAGTCCACACTAGCATGAAGAGGGAAAGCCAAACTCCTTTGCTGTGCTATGACATCTATTAGGATGAAACACAGAGTTAACACTTACATCTCATACAGCGCTGTTGTTTTCGTTGTTTTTGTTTTGTTTTGTTTTGTTTTCAGGCTCATCATTTTCTCTAGATGACCCCTAAAGAAAGTTATTCCAGTCATCTATAGAGAAATTTTCAATTCAGCAGCCACTTTCTGAAGGATATTTCATACTGAACAGTTTTTGAAATCTCATTTTTCATCTACCCGCTAAACCTATTGAAAATGTCTTCACCGTACCTGAAACATTTTCTCTGATGAAATCTATCATTTTACATTACTCAGATGTTCTGAAAATTCATAAAGTGGCAATCATAATTTATTGAAATTTCTCTCTGCCAGTCAGAAATGAATAAATCTGTACAGGAGATTCAAGGGGTGAGAGAAGGAAGGAAAACCGAGAAAGCAGCATCAGTCCCTTTGGTTGAGAGGAAATGTCAGGTTGTTGCTGGTAACCGGTCTTAATCGTAGTAGTTTCCCGTAATTCATATTGTTTGTTTATTTCAAGTTTGTGAAAGGTGTTCTAGACCTCTGTGGCCTGCTCTATCCTACAGATCGTCATCAAGCTTGTTCTTTCATGTGTATCAGTAATAATTTGACATTTATCCACTGGGCTCAAACAACCTAGCCTTGTTTCATGTGTGTCTTACGCTGTCCTTCTCCTCATTGGCTCTCTCCCTCAGGACAACGGCAGAAGTGCCTTGGAGATTTTTTGTTTTTTTTAGTGCAGGGTCTACAGGGTCTCACTGCACAGATCAGACTTGTAGAGTTTCTCTGGTTTTCAGTTTCCCAAGAGCCGGGACTCTGGGTGTGCGCCACCACACCCACTTTCAATTGCAGTCTCGGCGCCCCTGGGGGCAGGACGGGCAATGCAGGCTGGCATTGAACCTCCAGCCCTGCGTCTGTCTAAGCAGCTGCTTTTAGTCTGTTGAACGGTTTGGCTGGCCCTGAGGCTTTCTTCTCTTACTAGTTTTCTTATTTTCTGAAAGTTACCACCATACCTTTTGAGGAACCATAGATATTTACTTCGCTTTAGATTTATGTGACTTTTCCTTTGGACTGGGAGCTGAGGGAAATAGTCACCATTATTTTGCTGATATTCTATTGTATATTTTCCTGTATTATATATTTTAATGTGAGTAATTACTTCTGGTCTCACGATTATTATTTTTATCATAACTTGTGTCATGTTAAGATGGAACTGGCTTTTCACTCTTACTGATGGCCTTGATATTTTGTTTTCTTTAAATGTTGTCTTGTGAAATGATAAACCGAGGCACACTGAAATCCTCCAGAACTTATTTGAGCAGTGGTTCATTACCTGTGGGATTGCGGGTGGTCCAGAGGTCCTCTGATGGATGATTAGGGAGCAGCGCTTATAAAGATGTTAGAAATAAGGTAAGGCATTTGACTGGTTGAGGTGGACCACTAGCTTTATAGTCTCGTGCAGAGCTTTGATATTTGTTTCTGAGTTCTTAAATGTCACTTATTTATTTATGTATTTATTTATTTATTTACTTATATATTATTTATTTATTATGTTAGAGAAGGGTCTACAGGGTGCTCGGAGTCTCCCTACTAGATCAGACTCAAAGCTATGTTCAGCACTCTATCTTGTTCGGTTCCTTCAGGCTACTCCCTTTCTCATGGTTTCTCTTTGTTCCTAAAATCTGCACATGAGCACTTTCATGCTTTAGCCTTTCCCAAAGGATCACATGACTACTGGCTTCTAGTCCTTAATGTCATATAGCCTGCACCGCATAATGACATTTTGGTCATGGAAGGACTGTTTGTATGGCTGTGGTACCATGACATTGTATCACCGCATGACAAGGCAGACTGTTACGGTCTGTACCTAGTTGTCCTCCCAAAAAGTCATGCAGTCATGGAGTGATTTCCGGAATTTGTGACTCTTGTGGCTATGGGTGCTGCACCTCTCCTGGGGCTGGTGATTTGCTTTTCAATGTGAGGAAGGAAGAGAAGTTAGCTGCTTGAGCTGCAGCTACCTCTCCCTTCACTCTTGCTCTTAGCCGCCGCCATGAAAGGCTGCCCTCTGCCGTGTGCCTCTCTGCCTTGGAGCCAGCTGAATATGGACTGAAACCTCCAGTAACTGAGCTAAATAAACCTTTCCTGCCCGCAGTTTCAGTGTCAGGTATGGTTTGTGATTTTGTTTTTAAACAATTGAGAATCCTCAGACTCTCTGACCAGGATTCTTTGTCTCCATTGTGCAAGACGGAACAACACAGTTGTTATCTATAGTCTTTTATAACACCTACATTTGACTAATGTCAACTTTATTTCTATTATACCTATGGTAGGAAAATTCCTGGGGCCAGGAGTGCAACTGCAGTAATTAGGAGCTCATAGGAGTTCAGTCTACAGTAAGTGTGTGCCTGTTTTCTCTCTGTTCCATGATTCTTACTTTATTTACTTGTGCTACTGTTGCTGAGGAGCTGCCTGCTGCTCTGTAGATTTATTACACTCAGCCTGGGGTACAAGTGGAATTGCTCTCACCTATGTTTAAGGTGGTGGAATTCATTTTACACTGTTTTGCTCTTTGTTTATTCAATCCCATCCAATCCCTGCACAAATTCATACAATCAGGAATGGCTCTGTTTGTTGCTTTACACACACCTGTACCAATAGCAGAGGACTACTGATTAAGGTTGCATTAGGCAATAATTCTGTGAGCCTGCCATAAGTTAAGGCACATTCTCAAGTCTTTCATTGTTGTTACTATATTTTTAGTTCTTTTAGATGAAGGGAGCGAAAGTATATTCTTTCTAATTTTATTACCACTTTTCTAATGCACAGCATGTACAATAAAAATTATAAACTTTAGCATTTGTAATTTTTCAAAAAATGAAAGAGAATGCATTCTTGCAGTTAGTAACATTCCTCAGTTACTTAATCTGAGTCATGTGCAAGAAAACATAATTTATTGAATAGATTTGGCATGATATGTTTATGTATTCCCTTATGAAAGATGTTTTTAGGTTGGATTTTTGGTGCTATATATCATTTGAGGTTTATTTCTACACACATTGTTATGGTTTATGTCTAGTTGTTCCCCCAAATCCTCATGCAGTCATGGGGCAGGGACTTCTATAGGTTGAAACTTGACTCATGAGTCACTGTGATTATGTGTTTTAGTACTGATGGGATTTTCGGTCTGAGTAAGGCTGGGACTATAGGTGTGGTCTAGGGAAGATATCCTAAGGCGGAGAGCCTGATTGGAATAGAAAGAGGGACAGAGAGAAAGACTAGAGCTGTTGTTCGGCTGCCCTGGTTGGTCGGTTCCCTCTGTCACCATTTTGTTGCTGTTCCACCGCCATGAACTGGATGCTCTCTGCCCTGTTCCACTCAGCCTTGGGCCAGCCGATAATGGACTGAAATCTCCAGTAACTGTGAGCTAAGTAAACCTTTCTTTGCTTCATTTTGAGTGTCAGATATTTGTCCCAGCAGCAAGAGAAAAGTAACTAGACACACACTATTTTCTTTCTTAAAAAAAAAAAAAAAAAAAAAAAAAGAAAAAGTCTCTGATCTTTCAGCCTGAAGAAGCCAGAGCAGAGCAGTCATCACCCCCGGGAAATGTGGCAGGAAGCCAAACTAGATAGAAATGTTATCGGCAGTCAGACAGGGCCAGACCCTCAAAGAGACAATAGGATGACAAGGTAACTTTACAGCTTTGCAAGAGACAGACACTCCCAGCTCTGGGCCAGACCTCAAGACAAAAGAGAGAATAAAGGTAACCCCTTACTTCCCTAGGAATGTGCATCAGGGATTGATATCCTAAATCTGTATCAACCACCTTAAAAGAGCCTAAGTGCGTTACTAACCCAACCCTCAACCGGAAGAGACCCTGTGTTCAGGTTACTTGCTATGTGTCTTGCTTACCTATCCAGTATTGCATTTAGCCAGTTCTACTGCAGCAATGGGGCTTGCAGTCTCATGGGTTGGCCACCGTTTTCTCCCACCTCATGTCCACCTAAGTGAGTTCCTATGGTTTTTACCTTAGACTCACCCCAAAACATGGTTTTATTCTGTAAAAGTCCCTGGAAGAGACAGCTTCCCGGTGAACCGCCCACTTGGGCGCCCCCTTCTGTCCCTCTTGGACAGAACTTTTCTTTTCCTCAATAAATATGCTCTGAAAAAAAAAAAGGGGGGGGGGGCAGCCAAATAGCTCAGTAAATTAAAGTATCTGCAAGCTGGTACAGGGTTCAGTGGCTCAATCCCCGGGGCCTGCCATGCTGGTCACACTCCCAGGGCATGCTCAGACAGCAACTGAGGCTGTGTGCGGTGGGCCACACCTGTAATGCCAGATCTGGGAGGCTGTAAACAGAGGGATCACTAGTGACACCATGGACACCCTGTAGATCCTTCCCTAAAATACAGAGAGACGGAGAGACAGAGAGACAGAGAGGGAGAGAGACAGAGACAGAGAAACAGAGAGAGAGAGAGAGAGAGAGAGAGAGAGAGAGAGAGAGAGAGAGAGAGAGAGAGAGAGAGAGAGAGACAGGATCTTGCTACAAGTTTAAACCCAAAGTGTTTGTCCCATCCCACATGCCTGGACATCTGGGGTGCCTGGGCATCTGGGACTGAGGATCAAATTTGACATCTTGTGCCTACTGGCAGGTACTTATGTTGCAGAGCTATGTCCTCATTTTACAAATTACTTTCTATATACCGATAAGATTAAGCCTAAGTAGGTTTGCAGCTAAAGAACATGTGATATTTATTTTAGATTCCTATTACCAAATTGTAAATTTTTTGCTAATTTAGTTTTACACTGTTCTCTGTGCTTACACTGAAGGGAGTATGTTTTGAAGTGCACGTTTCTTCGTTGTCAACAATTCAGTAACTAAGATGAGACATCTAGGTTTTATAACGGATTTCTACAACTGGGGCCAAAATGCAGTAAGTTGTTTTATGCTTATTGGCTATTTTAAGCAAAGAGGAGCAACTGTCTCATTTCTTTTTCTCTCTTTTTTTTTGCGGAACTGGGGATCGAACTCAGGACCTTGCACTTGCCAGGCAGGCACTTGTGCCCTTGAGCTATCTCCCCAGGTCCCAACTGTCTCATTTCTTCTTCACTTTTACCCCACAGATCCTGGGTCTCCTTAATCTCCTGTCAGTCCTGTCTTCCTTCCCCCACTTTTATTCCATCTGCTTTACATCCTCACTTAATGCAGCCCCATCTGTTTTCTACCAAGTACACAGAGCGTTACCATTTGTGGTTTCATCACACATTTAAAAATACGTGTCTCCATTCTACTGGCTTCTTGTGAGGAGTGCATAAGGTCTGCCCAGCTGGGAATGGTAGTAATCACTGCTTCCCAGGCTCAGATCGGAGCTTGAGATGTTGTTTCTCTTCTTTCATTTGATTTTCCTGTGAACACCTATGGCATAAGTTGGTTATCGTACTACACACAAACATATTTCTTTCTTATTCATTCAGTTATTGATGACTCATTTTTTTTAAAAAGTCTATGATGGTAGTGTATAAAATGTACATGCCTTGTGGAGGGCTGGTGCCTATGCGAAGGTCCTCTTGGTCCTGGGTACTTTCTCTCCCCCGCCCCTCCCATCACCTCCTGACGATGAATCCTCTTCCCAACTCCACGAAGTCTGCACTCCTGTTTCCTAGCATCAAGTTTTTTTGTTTTACTTTTTGTATTGTGCATATTTCGAATCTCTCATACAGAACAAAGCATGAGATATTTAATGATCAGATTTGTTTCATACAGCATTATGGCCTCAAGTTGCATGCGTTTTCCTACTAAGGGTAAGGAATATCATGCTTATCCTTCTGCATGATATTCCTTCGCTATATTGTTGTTTTCTGTGTATCTCAATGCCAAGCCCTGGAGAATCTCTGATGTGCTGCTATCCTGTACTCTACAATCTTGGCACAACCCAAAAATTTTCTTTGTGAGATATTATTGTGATAGGTGTTGTCCTTTACCTTATAAGTATCTTATTGTTAACAGTTTTTTAAGGGAAGGATCTACAGGGTGTTCAGGGTCTCACTACTATATCAGAGCGTAATGATCCACTTGTTTACAGCCTCTCAAGAGCTGGGATTACAGGTGCACACCCTCGCACCCAATCTCAAGTGTGGTCCCAGAACACCTCAGAGGTGGCGCTGGCACATCAGACCTGGGGATCAAACTGGAAACCTCTGAGGCTGCTTGCAGTTGCTTTAATCCACTGAGCTATTTGGCCAGCTTTTAAGTATCTCATTCACGCATGAATATTCATGTACTCAAATTCATCAGTTATTCTCTATAGTTTCAATTATGTCTGTCCTCAAAAAGACTTCTCAGAGATATTTTTCCTTCAAAACAAAAAGTACATGTGTTCATGTAGATAAACAAATACAAAAACTGTAACAAAGAAAACTGAAAAATATATGGAAGAATTAAAAAAAAAATACAGAAAGGTACTTTCCATTCAGATGGAGTAAAAAAAAAAATGTTTATGTAAAAATAAGAACTTAGAAAAAAGAATAGGAAAATACTTCCTGTCTGTCTGTCTGTCTGTCTGTCTCTCTCCTGTCTCTCTGTCTCTCTGTCTCTCTGTCTCTCTGTCTCTCTGTCTCTCTGTCTCTCTGTCTCTCTCTCTCTCTCTCTCTCTCTCTCTCTCTCTCTCTCTCTCTC